>JAHLKH010000130.1:0-79494 GCA_025526915.1 Entophlyctis helioformis | reverse complement strand
TGCGCCGGCAGCAAGCAGCGACGTCGAGGACGACGGGGCAGCGACGGGCAGCGGCAGCGGCAGCCGAGGCAGACACCAGCAGCGAGCCAGCAGCGGACGGTTGTTTTGTAGGGGATCAGCGACGTTGTGTGTGTGCGCCAGGCAGCCGACGCAAAGGCACGGGCGGGTGCAGTTGTGGCAGCTGTGGCAGTTGTGGCAGCTGTGGCAGTTGTGGCAGCTGTGTGAGGGGGTGCGGCTGTGGCCGAGGCAGCAAGCCCCAGTGCTGCACGAGAGGCGGCCGTTGCGGTTGCCGTTGCCGTTGCCGTGGACCGTGCAGCCGAGCGGATGGCGATCATGGTTGCGGTTGTTGCAGCGAATCAAACCACGGCGAATGCGAAGGCGATGGGCGACGGGCGACAGCAGTCTGCATGCAAGGACGGCCAGTGGGCGACGCGCACACATGAACGAGGACGTCGCCTCGGCAGCTTTGCCAGCTTTGCCAGCGTCGGCGTCCAAGGCTGCTCAGGGGGCCAGACAGGGCGATCGCGGGGATGCGCGATGCCAGGCAGCGATGGTGGGCACGGCTGCAAGGAACCACGCCAAGCTGTTGGCCAGAGGAGCTGCCGCCGAGGCACTTTGATGGCAGGCACTTTGATGGCAGGCACTTTGATGGCAGGCACTTTGATGGCAGGCACTTGATGGCAGCATGCCAGTCGCAGGCCAAGTCGCGGTCGAGAAAGACGCCAGCCCTGGACTCGCTTGTGTGAGCAGGCGATGTCACAGCCACGGCCAGAGTGTCCCTGGATGGGGATGAATGGGGGCGGGAGAGAGGGAGAGAGGGAGCGAGGGTATAGGAGAGGGCAGGAGAGGGCAGGAGAGGGCAGGAGAGGGCAGGAGAGGGCAGATGACCAGACAAGCAGACCAATGAGCAGCCAATGAGCAGCCAATGACCGACCAATGAGCAGCCGCCAGATCGCCAGCGCCATCACCGCGACATCACCGCGACATCACCCGCCATCGGCGCCGCCGTGGCAGCCATCGCCAGCGCCGTGCGGATCATCCGCGCGTGATCGGCAGAGTGGAGAAATGCGGGGAAATCCGTGGCAGCGGAACGAGCCGCCGCGTGGTGCCGAGCCTGTGCCGTGCGCTGTGCGCTGTGCGCTGCCTGCCTGCCTGCCCATAAGTCCATAACTCACCCTCGCCGCCCGTGCTCGTTTGCCTCTTGTCCACTCTGGTCCCCTCTCGTCCACTCGAGTCCACTCTCTCTCTGCACACACACACACACACACACACACACACGCACACACACACACACACGCACATGGACGCTGCGCTCGGGCCCCTCGTCGCCGCCTTCCAATGCGGCGCCTGCATGGAGCTGCTCTTTGAGCCGCTGACGCTGCCGTGCGGCTATTCCGTCTGCAGGCGCTGCTTCAGGCCGCCGTCTGCTGCGTCTGCGTCTGCACCTGCACAACCCTCGGCGTCCACATCATCCCAGCACCAGCAGCACCAGCAGCCAGCACCAGCAGCCAGCAGCCAGCACCAGCAGCACCAGCCCCCCCACACTCTGCCCTCTCTCCCGTCGCAAGCCCAGTCGCCCGCTGCGTCTGCTTCCGCTCGCTCGGCGTTTGCTCCCGCTTCGTCGCCGCTGCAGGACCATCATCATCAGCATCAGCATCCGCAGCAACACCACCAGCAGCATCACATGCAGCACAGCGACAGCACGCACCTGCAAGTCCCCCACGGAACAACGCCAGACGCAGACAGCAGCCAGCCGCACAGCAACCACCACCACCACCACAACCACCACAGCAGGTCCGCAACCCAGGGCAGCTCCTCCAGCAGCGCAGCCTCTCTCGACACAGTGTCGGCTGCCCCCAGCGACGACATGATGGACGTTGACGTCGAGCGCGCTTCCGCCGGCTCGGTCGTCGCATCTGGATCGGCAGCCCATCATCCGCACTTGCAAGGTGACACAGCGACACGCGAAAGCACTTCCGCCTCGGCGTCGGCTGCACACCGTGGTCTCGCTGGTCAAGACCCCGCGTCTGCGTCTGCGTCTGCTGCAGAGCCTGCAGAGGCTGCCTATCGCGCTTCAACGGCTTCCAGCCCGGCATCGGCTGGCCCCACTGCCATGGACACCGAGACCTCTGCTGCCCACGAGGCCGCCCGCGCCGCCATCTCACTGATTGGCGCCTACACCTGCACCGTCAAGGCCTGCCGTCGCCGCCATCGCTTCCGTGGCGAGCGCGGCGACGTGCTGCTGGCACAGACGCTCGAGCGGCTCTTTCCCGCCGAGACCGCCGCGCTGCTGCTGGTCAAGGGCGGCGAGGAGCGGCTCAAGCGCTACTGGAATCCGGACCAGTCCATCTGCCAGACCAGTTCGTGTCTCGAGACCGACCCCGAGTGCATGCCGCGCGAGTCGGAAAAGTCGCTCGACCTGCACGACATCATCCGCACCTGCTTCGAGCCCGCCATTGCCTCGTGCCCGCACCTGCAGCTGCCGTACATCCTGCGCGCCAAGGCCCTGGCCGAGCTCGGCCGCTTCCACGAAGCCGCGCAGGACGCGCGTCACGCCGCCCTGCTCAATCCCGCCAACCGCCGTGGCCTGATTGCGGAGAAACTCGTCGCCTGGCGCCAGCGCATGTACGAGTCGCAGCTGCACCTGCTGGCCACGTGTGCCATATCCGCGCTGGACGGCACCGAGGACGGCGGCGTCGTCTCGGTCTCGTCGGCCTCGGTCGCGCAGTCTGTCAAGACCGCCGTCGACGAGCTGCGCGCCGAGGTCTACAAGGCGTCCCTGCAGCAGCAGCAGCAGCAGCAGCAGCCAGCAGCAGTTCCAACATCCGCAGCAATCGCCGCACGGATCGGCAAGTCCTGCGCCGATTGCCGATCCCCAATCGCCGCCCTTGTTGACCCGCGGAAGCTCCAGCGGGGCGGTTGCATCCCCGCACATGCACCAGCACCAGCACATGCACCAGCAGCCGATCCTCACATGGTCGCCGCCGCACCAGCCGCTGCCGCCCTCGGACCTCTCCGCGCAGTCGGCCGACCTGTCTGGCCTGCCCCTGCAGCCCTCGCTCTCGGCCCTGCCGCCCTCGCTGCAGACCACGCTGGCCATCCTCTGCCACCAGACCGGCGCCGCCTTCCCGGATCTGGCCGCCGACTTTGCGAGCATCGCCGCTGCTGCCGTCTCGACCGCTGCCGCCCACGACCCCCTCGACACCGCCGTCGCGGCCGCCGCTGCCGCTGCCAAAACAGCCCTTCTGGCCCGTCTGGCAGAGCAGGTCGTCCCCATGTCCGATCTCGAGTGCCACCTCTGCCTCAGCCCGCTCTGCTCGCCCGTCACCTGCCCCTGCGGCCACACATGGTGCCGCCAGTGCCTCCTCAAGTCGCTCGACCACTCGCGCCACTGCCCCATGTGTCGCACCAAGCTGCCGCCCCTGGGCTACTTTATGCGACGCCCCACGAACCGTGTGGTCGACACACTGCTGAGCACCATTGGCGCGGCCGTCCGAGAGTCGCGCACCAAGCAGAGCCCGCGTCGCCACCAAGTGATGCAGCAACAGCAACAGCACCAGCACCAGCACCAGTACCAGCAGCATCAGATACCGCCACTGTCGCCTCGCAAGGACAGTGTTGCTGCCCCTGGATCGTCTGCTGGATCAGGATCGCTACCGTCTTCCTTTGTGTCGGCGTCGGCGTCCGAGTCGGAATCGCCCGACATGCTTGATGCCGAGCCAGAGGAGCCGCCGTTTGGCGCGGTCGAGAAGATACCCATTTTTGTTTGCTCGCTCGTCTTTCCTGGCACAAGCCAGTCGTACCACATGTTTGAGCCACGCTATAGAGTAAGTCGCCATTCGGTCCGCTTTAGTCATCGTCTCGCGCGACTTGAACGTCTCTCTGCCTTCACACAAGCCCGACACTAACTCTGCTTGCCTCCCCAGGTTATGATGAAGCGCTGCATCGAAACCAACCGCCGATTCGGTATTGTCCTTCCGCGTCCGCAGTGCACCTCGCCCGACACGCTTCCCTGCATGGACTACGGCACCCTTGTTTACATTAAGCACTTTGAGCCTCTGCTGAGCTGCGAGATTGTCCCCACGGTCGATGGCAACCTGCCCCGCTACCTTGTTGAAGTCGCTGGTCTTCACCGCTTCCGCATCCTCTCGGTCGAGGAATCCTCGGCTGGCTACACAGAAGCCTATGTCGAGCGCACAGAGGACATTGAGCCCGAGGACGAGGTGTACGCTGCCCCCAACGACCCGTCGGCACCCGCGTTCCAGCCCGCCGTGCCGCAGTCCACATCTGGCCCCGATCAGCGCGACTGGGACCCCGCCACGCTTGCCACGCTTGTGTACCGCGCGCGGCAGTTTGTGTCGGGCCTCTTGTCGTCGCTGCCGCCTGCTGCGCGCCTCCATTTTTACCGGCAGCACGGCCGCATGCCTGACGACCCGGCCGATCTGTCCTTCTGGCTAGCCGAGTTCCTCCCGCTGAACCCCTATGTGCTCTACGCGCTGTTGCCACTCAACAGCGTCACTGACCGCATGTCGTTGATATGCTCGTGGATTGAGCAAGCATCCATCCAGCAGCAGCAGCAGCAACAACAACAACAGCAGCAGCAGTTATCCCAATAACAACAAAATGCTTATTAATGTACACTTGCATCTATTATCGGGCTTTATGTTTGGATGGGCATGTCTGCGCCATCGACGACCATCATATTCCGCCAGTTTGACAGCTTGGTTGCTTCGAATCCACCCTCAGCCGACTTGCCCTTACATCACCAACATCCACAACATGGTCCGCAAATCAACATCGCCCCTGACGACGCTCGGGTTTGCACTTGCGGCGGGAGTTCTTGCTATGGCCGTCGGCGTTGCCGCGCAGGCGTTGCCGGCCAGCTACAGCTGCGACCCCGCCGTGTGCAAGCTGCCGTCGTGCCGATGTGCATCCGCGGGACCGCCCGTGCCTGCTCCTCCGCAGTTTGTCATGGTGACCTACGACGATGCCGTGCAGGCCAGTGAGTGTCGCTTGCTGGCTCGCTTGCTCTCCCTCTCTCGCTCTCGTGGATGCTGCATCTCCGCCCTCTTGATGCATGGCACGCTGCAGCACACCATCGCCAGCTCGCCCCGCCAGCTCGCCTCGCCAGCTTTCTCAGACGCCGCTGTGGCCCCGCTGTGCTCAACAGCCAGCCGTGCCTTTATTGTCGCGGCCAATCACTGGGTGGCTCATGCTGTGATCGTGCGGCTGTGTTGTGCCATGGGTTGGTGTGCATTCAGTCTCGGCCTGTCGGCGGACGCTGGCAGGGCCTCGGCAGCCCTTGCGGAGTTTCAGAGGCAACGCACCGCATCCTCGCAGCCACGCCATTCCACGGCAATCGCCTCGCCTTCTCCATGACGATGGCAATGGCTGACCGTCTGCTGCTGTTGCCGTGTGTGCAAAGACGTTTGGCCGCAAGCCAATGCGCTGTTCCGCAACAGAAAGAACCCCAACGGATGCCCTGCCGTGGCAACGTGGTACGCGCAAGTCTTCTACTCGGACCCGATCCTGCTGACCCAGTGGTATGCTGCCGGAAACGAGATCGCAGATCACTCGGTCACCCACAGCCCGCCCTTTGCTGGCTCGTACGCTGAGATCGAGGGCATGCGCGCATGGGCCACTGCCTACGCTGGCATCCCGAGATCCAAAATCTCTGGCATCCGCTTCCCCTTCCGCAACTTTTCCGCCGACGCCATGGCCATGATCCAGAAGATGGGCTTTACATACGACTCCTCCATGGCTGCCCAGGGCAATGACGACCTTTGGCCGTACACGCTCGACAATGGCGCCGTCACGGACTGCCAGGGCCTCGTCTCTGTTTGCGGCAGCAACTTCAAGTATCCCGGCCTGTGGGAAGTTCCGCTCTACGGCATCCAAGGTCGGTGTGCATCCCCACTCCATCTCGTGCAAGCTTCTTGCATTTCTAGTGTTTCTTGTTCGATGGTTGCAGAGTTGGCATTCCGTCTAACGCGGCATGCACCTGCTGCTCTTGCAAACCGTGTCCAGGCCCGTCTGGCTCGCATCTCATGGATCCCTACAACGACTTTAGCATCACAAACCCTGTTCCGCTAGACCAGATTCAGACGGCCTACTTGTCCACGTTTGACAGACACTACAACGGGAACCGCGCTCCTTTCGGCATCTACACTCACCCAGTCTGGCTTGGCCCCGCCATCCCTCCCACGATTCCCAACGGCGCTGGCAAGCTCGCCATGCTCCAGAGAGTTCTTGACAATGTCATGGCTCGGCCCGACACGTGGATGATCACTTCGTCGCAGCTCATCGAGTACATGAAGAACCCCGTGCCCGCATCCCAGCTCGCCGCTCAGCCTTACATGCAGTGCACCCCGAACCCTGCCCCGCCCACCAACATTTGCAACGGTCTCAGCATTGCCGGCGCCGATGTCTGCAACCTTCCCAATGGCACCATCTCTGTACGTATCCCATTGCGCTGCCAGTTGCCCACCACGAGCGCGTCCACTTCAACTGACAGCACGTGTTTGTGTTGTGTTGTGGTGTGTGTGGTGTTGTGTGGTGGTGGTGGTGTGTGGTGGTGGTGTGACACAGTCTTGCTATGGTTGCCCTGCTGTCTACCCGTCGCTCGAGAACCCGGCTCCCCAGCGCGTTGGATCAAAGTGCCCTCTCCCTGACACGTGCGATATGCTTTGGTGGGACCCGGCCGGCTGCAAATGTCTGTGCACGGCCGCCTCTTGTGCTCGCAACGACACCTCGCGTGCCATCAACCTTGACATTACTTCCCTTGACCCCAAAGGTAACCATGGTCAGCATGCAATGCACGCCGAGCATTTGAGCCTCTCTCTGACCCTTCCTCTGCTTCTGCTGGCTGGCCCGTGAACTGTGGGTCCCATAGCTGCCAACGGAACTGGCTCCAGCGCCGGAGGCAAAACAGGATCTGGCGGCAACTCCAAAAACAATGCCCACTCCGTCTCGCCCCTTGGTGCCATCACCCTTGTCGTCGGAGCCGCTCTTGCCTTTGTCAGCCTTTCGTTTGCTTGAGCGCTCGTGGCGCGCTCGCTTTCCTGTGCTCTCTGCCCTTGTTGCTTACTCGCATCTGCTTCACACTTTCTATTGAATGACGACCACAACCTGTGCATCTTTCACTTCAGCTCAGTCGCATCACACGAAACGCGTCGTCCGAACAGTGCACATTGTTGACCCAACATTGACAACCCCTTGTTCAAGCATCTCGGCAGCAACAAACCTCTGGCCATGACGGTTGTCGATGCCTCACGGCCGTTGACAGAGAATGTGCAGGCAGGGTCTCAGCGACAGTCGCAGACCGTGCGCTGTCCATGCCTCCGCCCACACGCTTGAGCGCTTCTCGGTCCATGACGTTTTCGATGGAGCATTCCCATCGGCCAAGCGGTGTGCTCCAGCCCTCCACGGCTGGCCAAGCCGGACAAAATGCTCAGCAGCAAGAACAGCCGCACGACCTCGCGGCCCTCCGACAGGTACGCTAGACAGTGCTTCTCTCGAGTCCGCTTGACGACTGTGCCGACTGACATCCCTCTGGGCGGATGGTCCAGGAAGATGCAGCTCTGCAAAAGAGCATCGCAGATCTCGAGAAGCGTGTCCATGTCGAGCACATGCTCAAGACGTCCGCAGAGGCCCTTGCAAGTGCCCACTCGGACAAGAGGGCCAAGCAAAAGGCTGCAGAGGAGATCCAGTGTACGTCCCATCTCCAGCCTGCTCTCTCTCTCTCCCTTTCTCGACTCCCTCGTTGCACCCTGGCATGCTCACCCTGGCATGCTCGCTCTCCGCTATCCAACATCTGCGCTGAATCTCCGACACATCCCATTCGATCCTCCGACCCACCTCCGACCATCAATCTTGCAACACTGCCACACCATGCAACCAGTCGCCTACCGTCGGATCGACCTCTTGAGCGGCGAGCTTGTCAAGTTTATCAAGCGCTTCCGCGAAGTCTCGCGGCTCTTGCGCGAGCTTGAAGTCCAAGCTGCCATCAAGGCTGTCCAGCCTGCGGTAGATCAAGGCCAGGCTCGCAAGCCTGTGTCTGACCAGAGATGTCTAAACGGTGAGCGTGGGCATACCCACCACTTCTGGCCTTGGCAATGATGGCTGACCTTGTCTTTTCGGCTGCTCCGACCCTGCGCCGTAACCATGCTGCAGGCGTGGCCGATCAAGCTGACCTCACGAATGCATCGCCGTCCATTGCCGCGCTGATCGAGGCAAAGGACAAGGAGATTCAGAGGCTTACGATCCTGCTCGAAACTTCTCCGTCTGCGTCTGCAACACCAACACCATCGTCACTTGGTGCTGGTATGGATTCGCCGGTTTCTGGACAACAAGGCAATCGCGCGTGCTAACTTTTGTTTTCTGCTGACAGACCATGCATCTCTCGCTGCAGACAACCACCGCCTCAAGGCTGTCATTGCCAGGATGCAAGAAACAGAGCAGCAACTGCGGCTCGAACATTCCAAGCTCCGGGCTGCATCAGACGATGCACAAACGCTTGCCAGCACAAACCTTGCCGAGGCAGGCTTGCGACTTCGCAAGTCTGAGCGTGAGCGTGCCCAGCTTCAAGAGCAGCTTGCGAGGGTCGAAGAGCGGTTCCTCGCTGCGCGACGCCAACACAGCCAAGTTGCGCACGAGCACCAGCTGCTTCAGTCGCAGCTTCTTCAGCATGCAGCAGCCCCCTCGCAAGACACGCCAAACGCCGTCCATAACCGCACGATGCTTCTTGGCAACTTGAACGGTGGCGCGGACCCAGACGCCTCTGCACTTGCAAACACGAGTGTTCTAAGCAACGCGTCCAGCAACACGGGCATCGAGCTGCTCGATCAAGTCCGCATGATTGCAGAATCGCGCGCCACTGCCGACGCCCTCCAGTCCCAGCTCAACAGCATGCGCGACGAGCGCGACAAGCTCCGTCAAAGCCTCAAGGATCTGACCGAGAGACATAACCAGCAACTTGCCAGCATGGGCGACTGGAAAAAGACCCTGGTGGGCGAGCTGCAGGCCAAGCTGTCAAGCGTCGAGTCGTCGCTGTCGGCAACGCGGGCTGTCGAGCAGACCAAGCGTGACGAGCTCCAGCAACAGATTACGGCACTGAAAGCCGAGCTGGACGTTGAGCGTGCAGACCGTGCCAAGGAGCAGAGCGCGGCAAATGCCAAGGTCGCCTCTGCTCTCGAATCGCTTGACGCATGCAAGACAACCATGGCCAGCCTCGAGAGCCAAGTCAAGTCGCGAGATGCGGCTGTCCGCGAGAGCACCGAGCGCATCGCTGCTTTGACTCTGGAGCTGGAAAACACGCGTTCTCGATTGGCGCAGGCTGAGCAAGTCGTGAGACTGGAAAAGCGGAAAGGCATTCGCTGCAAACCGAAGCGGACACGATCAGAGCCGCCTTGTCGTCTCTTCAGGACACACACGCTGCCATCGCCCGCGAAAAGGCCGACCTGGAGCGCGTCAACGCAGAGTCGGCCCAGTCTGTGGCTGAGCTCAGCAAGGCGCGGGCAGATTTGGAGCATCAAGCGGCAAGCTTGAGACTCGAAAAGGCGGATCTCGAGCGGCAGATGGAGCAAATGTCCCACAATCTTCAAGAGGCACAGGCAAACGAAGAGTGCAGCGTGCATGTCGCCCGCCAGATTCAGGCCGCCAGGGACCAGCAGTCGTCGCAGTTGCAAGAGGCCCTCGCAAAGGCTGAGCTCGAGCTTCGGACGGCCCGTCTCAAAGAACGCGAGCACTGCGATCAGATGGCATCCGTTGCTGCTCAGGTTCAGCTGCTCCAGGGTGAACTGGACGCTGCATCCACCAAGATCAAGCGCATCACAGCCGAGCACAGCGAGCAAGTACAAGCCATGACTGCCGATGCCGCCAGCCTCAAGGACGCCATTGCAGTCGCCAGCAAGGAGCGGGATGCGCTGGCTGCTCGCTGCGAGTCGCTGTCTGATCAGATCCGCGATATGGATGCAGCTCAGAGCGCCAGCCAGTCCGAGTATGAGGTGCTTTTGGACGCCAAACAGGACCTGGAGGCGGAGCTTCGCTCGGCACACGAGCAGCTCGCAACTCTCAAGGCGTTGCAGATGTCGGAAGCCTCGGAGCGCGCGCGCATCAGCTCTCAGCTCCAAGAGTCTCAGCAGATGTACCGCGACCGTCTGCATGCCCTGGAACAGGCCAACAGTTGCCTCGAGTCTGCCCATCTCGACATCTCCAAACAGCTGCAGGAAACTCTCCACATCAAGAGTCAACTGGCCGATTCCCACCGCCAGCATTCGGAAGCGGCCGAGTCCCTGCGCGTGCAGAACAAAGACTTGGATGCATCGCTCCAGAGGGCAGTCGCTGCGCGCTCGGTCGCCGAAGCACAGCTGGCCGAAATGGCGCAACACAAGACGTTGCTGGAATCAAAGCTGGTGACTGCCATCGAACAGCGCGAATCGGCCGAGCGAGAGAGCAGCAAGTCAGCAGCCATGGCCTCAGATGCCGCGGATGCCGCGGATGCCGCACGCCGTCAGCAGCAGGCTGCAAACGAGCGAGAGCAGGACCTTGCCAAGCAGCTTGCACAGGCTCGCACACAAATTGATCACTTGACCGTCGAGATTGCAAGGCTCTCCGATCAGAGCGAGCAGGTTCGTCATTCTTGCACTCTGCTTGGCATTCCTTGTTGAAAATGCATGCGTTGATTGACCGGTGCATGCGATATGCATCCACAGGTGAATGCTGCCAAAGCCGTGCTTGAGCGCGAATGTCTGGCTGTTGCGGCTCGCGAGACCGATCTGCAGCAGCAGTTACTCAGCATGCAGCAAGCTTTGGACGATTCACGTGCCCGCCACTCGGAGGCGTCTTCCCAACGAGACGATGCCACGGCGCGGCTGTTGAGCCTCGAGACAAAATACGGCCTTCTCGAGCATCAGATCGCCGCCGTGGAGGCTGGTGCCAAGACCACCAGCGACGCGCTCGCTCGCAAGATCGCGGAATGTGACAGCCTGTTGCTCCAGCTTGACACGGGCAAGTCGCACACGACTCGATAGCCGTGCAGCTGGCCGATGCTTTGGCAGGAAATGCCCTCGCTGCACAGCAATTGCGCGACCTTGGAGCTGCCAAGTCGGATACGGAGAAGGCGCTGGCTAAGATAACGATCGACAAGGCTGCCCTGGAACACGATCACGTTTCAACGTTGGCCGAACGAGACGCCCTGAGTGAGCAAGTTGCCGGACTTGGCGCACAGATCTCGGACTTGCAGGAGCAGCTTTCTCTGCAGACACAGCAGCACCACAGCACTGTAGTGGCACACCAGCAGAAGCTGCAGAGCTTGTCCGAAGAGCATGCTTCTCTTGTTCAAGAGATGGCACAGTTGGCGAATGAGAAAGAGCAGCTGGAGCTTGGCAAAGCCGGCCTTGAAGCCCTTGTCAAAGAGGTATGTTTTGGGCTGGAATGGGAGTTGAGATTGGCAGAGTACCGCGTTGGTACTGACAGCTGCTTGCATTACTCAGGTTCGCTCACAGCTGGCCGAGCGCAATCGCTGTTTCGACGAGCAGGCGTGCCGATATGATGCACTCCAAGGAGAGTGCCGTGACCGCCGTGCTGAATGCAAGACGCTTTCCGATCAGCTTGCCCGACTCAAGGACCAGATTGCTGCTAGCAACCAAGCAGAGGCAGACCAAGCAGCCAAGATGGATGTGATGGCCGTGCGCATCCAGCGTCTGGAAGCCGATCTTGCCTCGCGAACGGCGGATTGCAACAACATCCAAGAGCAGCTGGCGAGGTCTGACGAGGAACGAGAGCGCGTGGGGAGAGAGTTGGCCGCCGCGCATGCCAGACACGCAGAGGAGGCAGCATCAGCCTCAGCAGATCTCTTCACGGTCAAGCGCGAGCATGCCCAGGTGGTCCGTCAAGTCGAGGAACTGCAGGCAGCATTGGCGCAGCGCGACGAGGCCATTGCAGACGTGACTGCAAAGCGCGATGCCCTGTTGTCGCAAGTA
Source organism: Entophlyctis helioformis (assembly GCA_025526915.1). Lineage (NCBI taxonomy): Eukaryota > Fungi > Chytridiomycota > Chytridiomycetes > Chytridiales > Chytriomycetaceae > Entophlyctis > Entophlyctis helioformis. The sequence continues at coordinate 67,513 of JAHLKH010000130.1, read as the reverse complement.
GAGAGTGTCTGTGCGACGCGTCAATCGCTGGCGCAGCGCATCGTGGAGCTCGAGGAATCGCTTAGGGTGCAGCTCCAGGCCGAGCGTCACGAGCGTACCAAGGAGCTTGCCGATGCGGCGCGTCTCTGGGCTGACCAGGAGTCTGCGCTTCGCACCGACTTGAAGCAGGCAGTCGATGTTGCGCAGGACCGTGCAGCGCAGATAGAAAGCATGAACGCACGGCTCGAACAGCTGCAGCAAGACATGCAGAATGTTGCACAGGAGTTGGAACAGCAACGTGCTGAGAACCAGCTGCTCCAAGATCAGCTGCAACAATCTGTCAGCAACAGCGAAACTCGACACTCGCAGGACACGGATGCGACAGCAGCAGGCCTGCCAGGCGATGGAGACGCGCTGGCTGCTGAGGTGGAACGACTGCGGAACGAGCTCCGAGTATCCAACGAGGACTTTGCGCTCCTTAAGGATCGGCATGTGACCCTGTCCAACGACCTCTTGGCACGCGTTGCTCAAGTCGACACTCTCAGAAAACAAGTGGTTGAAGATGCAAAGAATATGCGCGAGATGCGTTTGGCTCTGGAGAAGCTCCAGCAAGGATGGTGGTGACGCCGCATTGAACATTTGAATGAAAAACTATCATTTGTTTGCAACGCTTGGTATCCAAGGACCAGCCAAACAGCCACACGGGCTCAAAGGATGTCGGGAACAACGTGTGCACAGTCTGCGTTGCTGTTGGCATCTGACGGAAGCGGCACAAGTGAATCAAACAGCCTCGTCATGTGGCGGAACAGTCGCGAAAAGCAGCGTGCTGCGATGTAGGGTGTCTCTGCGCAGTCATGGTCCCCGCCATCTTGGGACTCGCTTTCGGAGTCCTGCGTGCCGTGGCAAGACGGAGAGCTCGGTCCGGTTTGCGATTGGCAACGCGCTCCATAGAGAGCAAACAGGTTCTCCATGTCCTGTGGCAGAGTCTTGAAGCCAAGAACCGACACACCCGACAGAAACGCCATGGACTCCTCAACCAGAAGGATGGCCACTGCAGCGTCATCCACAACCGCGACATGGCGAAGGCAGAGCTTGGCGTGTGCCTTGGCAATTCTCGTCAACCGCTTCCAGACGAATGGATTCAAGCGTTTAGCCCAACACATTTGCCAAGTCATGGCAGGGTCAGCACATGCAAGATCAGCGTCTCGCAGGTTGTCTGCTTGCTTGCTTGCTTACTTACTTCAACCGACGCAAGGACCGAAGAGGGCTGTTCTGGAAACATCTTGCGTGCCAATGTCACGTATCGAGCGATAAACTCGCGACAGTCTTGAGAAAGCCTGCGTGCCGTTGCTCAAGGTCAGCGAGGATTCCTTGCAAGCTCCATGGAAACATGGTTGCAGAAGGATCGTCTCGGCAGCACTCACGTAACGGGAAGAAGAGATGCCGTTGCAATCAGATCCGCGAGTTCGGCCATGGTTTGCTGGTCTTGGCTTTGTCGAGCGTCAGGGTCGCCAGCAGGCACTTGGCCAACTTCTGCATCAATGATTCCTTGCGCAAGCGCTTCATCCACAACAAGATTGCTGGACGAACAGACGTTGACGACGAAATCCATGCGGCTCTGGATGCATGTATGCGCATAAGAGAGCCTACAAACAGATCGCCGTATCCGAGCCAATACAAACGTGCTGATCTCGTGCCTACCGTCATGGAGAAGGATCCTTCGGAAAACACTGCAGGGCCTCTTTCGGAAACTGCCCATACTGCAAAGTTGGGACACACTGCCAGCGAGCTGTCGCCAGATCCGACGCGCACGACGCGCGGGCCGTTCAAGTCTGCATGTGGCGCATTCAGTCCGTGCGGAGCATTCAGTCCGTGTGGTGTACAAATGCGTCAGGTCGTTAGCCTTCAAAGCAGGCAATCGCCGCCCAATACACGCCGGATTTACATGACTGCAAAGTACTGGCCCCGTGCGATCCTATGCGCTCCAACTGGACAGTCAGAACGCCGTCCTTGCACCTGCTTCCTCCTCCCGCTGCAATCAGCCGCATAAGAGAATGCCACCTGGTTCAGGCATTGAAAGTGGACAACAAGGCTTTCGACCTGGGATGCATATGGCATACCAATAATGCAAGACCCCTTTGGATCATCACGAATTTCCAACAGAGGAGGCATCTTGGCCAGTGTCTCTCTTCTCCACTGAGCACACCTGTTCGGTTCAAGCCGGTTGTGAAGCAAACGTGCACAATCAGTGCTTGAGTGGATGCAGCATTGCTATCGAGGGCAGCACCTTCTCAGCGACCCAATGTAGCAAAGAAGCCGCGTCAATAGAGGCGAGTAGCCGTCTGTGACAATAAGAACATTCAGCGGTTTGAGATGCAGGTCAGGGTCGACGCCATTCTGGCATAGACTGCTCGCGTTCGGGTCAATGGAGACCATGCTGCACCGAGTCAACAACAATAGAAAATGTCAGATTCTGGCGTGAACGCGGCCGAACAGCGCCAGTCCTGCTTGCCTCAGAAGCAGGCAGAACTTGAGCTTCCGCCAAAGATCCTTGTGGACAAGAGAATCTGTCCACCGAGCAATCAGATCAACTCATGCATATCTGCAGACTACAGATTGTGAATGTGGATAGTTACTTGCGACAGAGTCAACAACGGCACTGCTGAACCCATAGGATCCTCCGTATGTCGAGCCGAGCTGGCTCACCAGCGGTCTTGCAAGTGTTGCCTCCAGCCGTCGTTTCGTGTCGTGCATCAAGCCTCTTGCGACGCCAAGTGGCTGGCTGTACGTCTGTACACAAGTTTAGCAACCAAGACACCATGCGTCCGTGTTGGCGCATGAACACACCCACTCGAGCCGGACAAGGTTGTTGACCTGGATGATACGATGAAGTGATCAACGCATGAATGGATGCACTTGGCCATGCTGCGCGTGGTCGTTCAACGCGATTTACTTACATTCCAGGTCAAGGTAGCCTCGGTAGCTTCCCACTTCTTTCCAAAGTCGTACTTTGCGGCAGGCGTACCAATGACCTCGATCAGGTCTCCGACCTGCGCGCAATTGACCAGGTCATCTTCACCATCAAACCATGCATCCTAAGCAGTGAGTCGTAGACCAACTGCCATCCGAAACTTTCAGCCAATACATGCAAACACGAACCATCCAAGGTAATGTGTACAACTAGTGATGCACAAGCGATCAAACGGGTCAGAACGCCATCATCAATGAATCAGCGATTGCAAACCAAGCCCTAGCACGAACCGCTCGAAAAGCAGCCTGCTCTGCTGGCAACCGTGACCTGGCCGGACTGCGATGCTGAACAACAAATGTTCCGTTAGCTTTGCTCTCTTGACCAAAAGCAAACGTCGCTTCAGCTTGGCGGCGGACACGTACATGAGCAGATGCGATCTGGAACACTCTCGGACAGCTGATCTCCACAGTGGCTGCAGATCAAATCCACAGACTTGATAGTGCATCTAGTGAGTGTATGACCAAGCCATACACCGGAAGTTAGTGCGTGGTGTGCGCAACGTGTATACAATGTGCTGACCTCGTGTTTGCCCCAAGACACTTTCCAGACTCGGTTCGCTTCACGAGCACAAACCCCAACGGATCAGCTGATACATGCCTTGCAAAAATCTGCTCAGTGCTGGGGGTATACAGCGAGATGATAAGCAGCGGAGCGATCTCACATCGTGTTCTTGTTTCGGCATTGGATGTTGGTGCATACAAAGAGTCGCGATTGTCTGCGAGCAAGTGACGCATGCATGCCAAGAAAGATGCGTGTGTGAGTGAGCAAACAAGCACTCAAGTGAGTGGGCAATTGACTTGCATGGTGAGCTTTGGTGCACATAGCTTGGACAAGTAACCCTTGATGGATGCCAGTTGGCTTCTGCTTTGCTGCCACAGGGAAAAGGAGGCGACGTCGACTGTTGTTGTTGACTGAGCGAGGCTTGGCAGGTAGGCAAGGCGGACGCTTGTGCGGACGAGCTCGGGGTGGAGATCATTGCTGCCTAGGCGCTCTTTGATGGCGATATAGCATGCATTCGCAAACTGCTTCTGGCTCTCATTGGTGATACCTGACAGCATCCCCTTGCCAATATGGGCTGCCAGAGCGTTCAAGACGGGAGGCACGCATCATTCAATCAGTAGTGCAGCGCGAGTACCAAACCGAATGGCAATGGTGAGTGTCGCCTTACGTAGCGCATCCATCAGAAGCGACAGGTCCAGCTTGAGGGGCACATATAAATGGCCCTTGATAGAGTTTGTCTGCACTCGGTCAGATTGGGGTTAGGAATCCACAATGCTGGCAGTTTCCAGAGGATCGTTGCACAACATGCCATTCTGCGAGACTGCTGTGAACAGAAGATCGCTGACTGGATGTCGTTGTGGTGGTGCACCGTCAAGTCTTGCAGGTCGACAGTGGCAACAGGCAGGCGTTCAGTCGAACAGACTGTGAGTTGCATATTCAGAGTCTCTGCGCCGCCGCTGTTGTGTGCCATGGATTCACGTACAGTGAGCGAGGGTCTGGTCATCATTGGTGCAAGTCCGCGTGTCGGGCAAGAGTTGGTCGTGTTGGTCTCTTGGCTGATCCTCGGCCAAGTCGGGAAACTGTGGCACGACGGCGCCATTGCTGGAGCTGTCTGGCGAAGGAGGCAAACGGGCGTGGGGGTCCCTGGCATCAGATGTGAGCCGACTGGCGTTGCTGGTTTGCATTGTGGCAGATGGGGCAGATGGGGCAGATGTAGTCGAAGGAGACGGCGATGGCGTGAGACATGTCTCAGCAGGCGTTGCAGCTGGCTTGGGTCGTTTGAAGACAAAGGCGTTCCGCAGCCGCTGTGTGGATGGCTCTGCGCGCTTCAGCAGCTGTGCAACCGGATCCTCAGAGGCAGCTTGGATGGCAGCAGAGGCATGCTGTTTGTGCTCGGCTTGGCACTTGTGGCCAGCAAGGCGCAGCTCCATGTCCGCGTCCATTGCTCAGTTGTGATCTTCGACGCGTCTCCAGCAGGCAACCCCAGACAAAGCGAGACCAAGTAAGGAGACAGGGGCAGAATGTATTGTCGGCCACAATAATGGGTCATAGGCGTTGCTCGCATCCAACTCAGCCGGCACTGGCACGGCCGCATTACGCGAACTGCTTGTTAAACTCGCGGCCAATCAGCATACGGCGAATCTCGCTGGTGCCAGCGCCGATCTCGTACAGCTTGGCGTCGCGGAGCAGGCGGCCGGTAGGGTAGTCGTTGATGTAGCCGTTGCCACCTAGGAAAGATTGCACAGAGTGAAGAGGGCCGATAGAAGGATAGGTGAGAGCTCGGCATGGCCCCTTCTAAACACGGCGCACACGTACCAAGGCACTGGATGGCATCAAGGGCAACCTCGGTTGCACGTTCGGCAGAGTAGAGAATGACACCGGCACAGTCCTTGTTGCTGATGTTGCCAAGATCGCAGGCACGGCCAACGGCGTACACGTACGCACGCGAGCTGCTCAGCTTAGTGTACATGTCGGCAAGCTTCCCTTGAATAAGCTGATGCATGCACAGCAGACATGGTCAAACGCGTTATAGGATTGGGGCCGTCGAGGTAATGTCAGCTATGGCTTCGCCTCAGCCAGTGTCCAGCCAGCCATGCCGGTATACGTGCCTCAAACTCTCCGATTCTGGTGCCAAACTGCTTGCGCTCGTGAACATACGGGAGCGTAATGTCAAGAGCTGCCTGCATCAGACTGCATCGCAAGCGAGTAAGCCAATCAAAAAGTGGCATCAGCAGCGACAGAGGCAAGCAACAGCACGGCTAGGCACGTACCCGAGAGGACCGCCAGACAGAACCAGACGCTCGAGATCAAGGCCGCTCATAAGGACGTACACACCCTTGCCAACCTGGCCAAGGACGTTCTCCTCTGCAATAAAAACCATCAAAGCGAAGAGTTACAGCCAAAACCAATGTGCGAGGGCAGCGAGAAACCATGACGCACCAGGAATCTCGCAGTTGTCAAAGACAAGCTCGCAAGTGTTGGAGCCACGCATGCCAAGCTTGTCCAGCTTGGGAGACGTGGAGAAACCCTTGAATCCCTGCGAATATCATGTTGACGCGTAGTCATTAGGGTCAGCCACCAATCCAAGCGGGCGTGCGCGTTTGGCAGGCGAGTGGGACGGGCACACCAATGCACCTTCTCAACAAGGAACGCCGTGATGCCCTTGGGGCCGGCAGAAGGGTCGGTCTTGGCGTACACGACAAGGACGTCAGCATCAGGGCCGTTGGTGATCCAGAACTTGGTGCCGTTGAGAACATAGCGATCGCCCTTCTTCTCAGCGCGGATCTTCATCGAAACCACGTCTGAGCCTGAGCCAGCCTCACTCATGGCAAGAGCACCAATGTGCTCGCCAGAGATGAGCTTGGGCAGGTACTTTTCCTTCTGCGCCTTGTTTCCATTGCGCACAATCTGGTTGACGCAAAGGTTGGAGTGAGCGCCGTAGCTCAGAGCAACCGAGCCGGACGCGCGACTGATCTCCTCCATGACGATCGTGTGGGCAAGGTAGCCCATGCCCTGACCGCCGTACTCCTCAGGGGCAGTGATGCCAAGCAGACCCATGTCGCCAAACTTGCGCCACATGTCCTTGAATGATAGCTCGGTTGTCAGCACCACTGGCCGACAAGCACCTTAAAGAATGTTTCCAGGACAGGGCTGCTGCGTACCATGGGGAAGTTGTTGGTCTTGTCAATCTCGCCTGCACGGGGAGCAAGTTCGCGCTGGGCAAAGTCGTGGACAGACTGGCGCAGCTGTTCACATGGCCGATGCAAGCGCCGATGTGAATGCAAATCGGTCGTCAGTCATGAGATCTGCAAGCCGGTCATGTGGTTGAACACCGGCCGACGAGCATGGCGTTATGGAAGGCATGCTGCGCAGCTCTGGTGCTCGGCTGGCGCAATCAATGCATGGTCTTGCAGAGCAAGTGCCCTTGGGCAAACTGCAAGACAGCCGCACCTGGTCAAGGTCCTCGGACAGGCCAGCAACAGCGACATTGTACGAGTCGTTGGCGATGCAGCGCTTGGGAACGAGCGACGCAGCAACGCCCGTCTGTCAGAGACAAGACGGCCGTTGAGGCGAAGCGCAGCAGCGGCACAGGCAGTGCGACAGCCGAGTGTGTGAGAGAGAGTAAGTGAGTGAGTGTGTGTGTGAGTGAGTGAGAGTCAGTGAATGGATGTGCAGCAGCATCCCGTTGAGCGGCATGGCGGGTTGTGGAGACGGCTTTGGCTCTTGGCACTTACACGAACACTGGTCATGGCACTGGCAGCCACAGACGGGAAAGCCTTGGAGCGGGCAGCGGCAGCAATGCAGCGAGAGATCATGTCTGTCCAAGAGCATCGGCAGTGGGTGTCAGGCTCCAAACGGAAGCTGCAGGCCAGCGGACAGGCCAGCGTTCAGGCAGGCCAACGGCACCTGCTTTGATGGTTTGGCGAAAACCCCAAAACCGCGATGTGAGTTTGGTCCGACGGCTGGCCAGATGGATGGCCAGATGGATGGTTGGTGGGCAGGCAGGCAGACTGGCATCTGTCTGCGCTGCGTGCAGCCCCTGTGCGCGCACGCCTGCCTTTTCTCAGCGCTGGCATGCCCTTGCCTTGCCATCGTCCACCATACTCACTGGCCCCTCGCACTGTTTCCCCCCAAACAGTCCTTGATGCTTTCGTCCGCGTACAACTCGTCCGGCGTGTCCGGCATCATGCAGCAGTACGACCCCGCGACAGACAGCCAGGGCTCGGGCAACGGCCATCCTGCCAGCAGCCGTGGTCGTTCGTCCTACGCCGACCAGACATCCAGCCAGCTGTTCTCAACGTCTCGCAGAGCCTCGGCAGGCGGCATTCAGGGCAGCGGCCAAGTCGACAACTCATCGATGCCTGCCGCTGGTCTGTCTGATGCGCGTAGTCCAGCATCGGCATCGTCGCGTGGAGGACGCTTCCAGCGCACGGACATCTTCAACCTCCACGACGCCCCCGCCTCGCCCGCTGTCATGCACGCCAAGGCCTCCCCGTCCACACCGTCGCCCATGCAGCAGCGCATCAATCGTAACCAGCAGTCCTTCATCTTTGGCAGCGACCCATCGCCGTCCACCCCGACGGCGGCCGCCCAACCTAGATCCAACTCCCTGCGCAAGGACCACATGGCGTCTGACATTTTCTTCTCGTCGCAGCCCGGCGGCAACGGCAACGGCAACGGCAACGGCAATGGCAATGGCGCTGCGCACACAGCGTCCATCTCCAGTGCTCAGGCTGCCAACGCCTCTGCGGCCGCATCTATGGCTGCGTCTGCTGCCGAATCTGCAGAGTACAACGCCTCGCGCTTTGGCGAGTACGTTCCCTCGAACGGAAGTGCCAATCGACGGAGCACGCCAAGCACGCAACGACGCGACGCGTCTGGCGACTCACATACTTTTTCTGCCCCCAACGAGACGGCTGTCGGCCGCGCATCTCCCTCTGCGTACCACCAGTACAGCCAGCAGCATGAGCAAACCCCGTCTTGGGCCTCGAATGACTATGCCGACCAGTCTGCCGCTCATGCCCATGCCCATGCCCATGCCTCCCAGGGCTATCCATCCGGCCATGCCATTGACGCTGCTGCAGATGGCCTCGACCGCACTCATATCGACGGGTCCACCAACCAATACGGCCAAGAACAAGAGTCGCGCCTTCCTCAACAGCAGCATGGCGAGGGGGCTGTTCACCCTGCGGCATTTAGTCGTCTCGCTGGCAACAGACACCACCACTACCGCTCGTCTGTCTTTGACGAGGCTGACGCGGAGCCTGTTCGCGGCAGTCGCAGACACTATCTCAACAGCCAGAACGCGTCAGACATTTTCCACACCAGCGCGCAATCGCTAACTCCGACACAGTCTCCTTCAAAGCCGTCCCACCGAGCCCAGCCGCAGCCGCAGCAACAGCAACAGCAGCATGCTCGCCAGTCTGTTCCTGCTGCGGAGCAATCATGGGCACCAAAAGCCGACTACAACAAAAGCACATCATTCTCCAACATTTTTGGTGCGGCTGTTGAGCAGGCTAGTGCCACACGCTCCCCCAACGACGAGCCCGCCCGAAGCCTGGCCCGCGAGCGCATTGACAAGAGCCGTGTTGAAGAGATGTACCGTGCCGGTGGTCTCTCGTCGAACGATCTCCACCGCGACTCGCGTGGAAAGGGTCGTCGCTCGGAAGGTGGCAACAGTGCGTCTGGCAGCCAAATCTGGTTCTAGTCTCCGTCTCCTACCCTGATCAGCAACTCACCTCCCCTAATCGTTCGTATCCGCCGTCGTCTACCACTTTTTACTCTTGCCCGATTCCCGCATCACCGCCACCTGTTTGTCCGGTCCCTTAACCAGCGGCGTGATGACTTTCCTTGGACATTCCAACGCCGTATCGTCTCCCACCTTGGTAGCTGCTCTGTGTCCTCTCACTTTTGTAGCATTGATTGATTGCACATCAACATCATCCTCCACCTCTCCGCTTCTCTCACACCTGCCCCACATAGACATCACCTTTCCCAGCCTGTATTGATCTCTGCTCTCAATAAATCTCCCTTGGTGCTTCATTCTGGCCACGAATCCATGTCAAACGTCCTATTGCTGCAGCTAAACCCCAAGGCATGTGTCAGATCATCGTATGTGATGGATCGAGCACTGGTGTGACGCCTTGTCAAAATGCAGCAAAGTTTTTAAGCTGGATCTTGGGTGCAGACGCAGCTGCAGCGCCGCTAGTCGGCTCAAGTCCAGATCCGAGCCCGTTTGTTGCGTCAGTCACCTGGACGCCTGCTGCTGATTGAGCGGCGACAAGGCTTTTAAATGCGCGCTCCAGCTTGCCCTTTTGCGCTTCAGAAAGCGACTGCAACACGGCCTTGAAGTGCTGCTGCTGCTGCGAGGCAAGTTGAAGCAGGGCCTGTGTCGCAAAGAGATGGATGCTTTTGGCGGCAGACGACCGAAACTCGATGGCGCTCAGGTTGGATACGTCGGTCATGCTTGCAAGAAACAGGGGAACGAGCACGGCAAGCGAGCCGAGACCTAGACGCACAAAGTGTAAGCATCAAGCCTAAAGCGCTGCTGATTTTCAGCAGTTCAGGCTTGCAAGAAAATGCCCGGCGTCCCAATCAAGGGGCACGACTGCACATTCCACAACAAAAGGTGCATTCACTATCCACTTACGTTGTCGTTCGCCTTGTGCGCCTGCCACGAGCAGAACAAGCGATTTGAGCGATTCTTCCAGTGCAGAGAGCAGGTCTGCATTCAGTCCAGCAGCAACTTCTGTGCCGAGACGTTGGATGTGCACCGAGAGAATTGGGAGCAAGGCGCGCAGATATGTGGCACCAATCTGCGCCTCGGCAGCATCCGCACGGCAGGAGAGCAACACCAACGTGCGTGCGTACTGTGTTCCAAGGATGGAGAGCTGGACAGGGAGTTCAGTCAAAACATGCAGTTGCAGAAACAGGCAAAGAATTGTGCTAAACGTTTGACAAGGCAATTCTATCAGCAGTCGCTAACCTACCTGGACATTGGGGCTCTCAAGCATTGCCTTGACAATCTCTGCAATCCGTTCTTGGTTGGAAGGATGGTGGCTCAACGCAGGCCGCGAAGTCACAATCAACACAATGCCCAGAAAGGCATTCTTGAGTTGCGTTAGCTCGATGGGTAAGCCGGCTTGCTGCGGCTGCTGTGCCTCAAGAAGGTCCGTTCTGGAAAAGAGACGTGCGCATGTCAGTGGAGCTCCATACATGGCCAGCCTTGCCGACTTACAGCTGATCCGAAACAACGTCCAGCAAACTTGCTACGGCTGAGCACATGCTGTTGGCAAGCGTCACAGAGTCGCGAGACGCGCCAGCTGAGCTCGTGTCCAGCCTGAGAGCGTCCAGCAACTGCTTGAGATGAACAGCGACGCGTGGCATCACCTCGCTGGCAAACTTTGGCACTCGCGCAATCACCCCCACAATGCAGAGGCCAATGCCAATGACAGCAACACGATCGGGCTGTGCGACGCTTGCGCTATTGGCCAGCAGAACGAGCGTCTCAAAGGCTTTGAGAAGCAGATGCACGGTATCGTTCGTCATCTGGCGGTTGGATAACACTGCATAGCCATTCCACGGATGGTCCAAAGAGTTACCAAATGGCCGAGGATACGGGATTGCAAGATATGCAGCGCTTACCTGTGGCCGACGGACTGCTTGAAATGCCCGGAATGTGAATAGCAAACACATCAAAGAGGGCACGAAGCAATCGATACACCTCGTCTTGCACAACAGTGCCCTCTGCAGTAGAAGAGGCAGGCTCGCCCCCTGTCACGCTGTCCTGGGAACCAAATGCAAGCGGATGCGGTCCGTCTGTAGGTGCAAAGTACGACGCTCCATAGTCTTGGACGATCTGGTGGAGGGTCTCCACAATGAGAAGTTGAATTGGCGTGTCCTGTGTTTGGATCAGCCGATCGTACACACTCAGGAGCTCCAAGAACACGGGCTGAAGGCAAGGATCCAAAGTCCATTGATGGTTAGTTGAGCATTGCTTGGGCAAGTGGTCCGGTGGCAAGAAAAGCAGCAAAGGGTCTCAAGTGCGGATCACCTTTGGCAGGAAATCAGTGCCAAGGAGATGCGGACGGAGCATTTTGCGAATGCTGTCCAGACAGACGGCCACGTGCTCGGCGTCTGGGGACGCACTGCTTGATGCCAATGCGCTGTCCACCCCAGCCATGCGATGAATTGATTGGCCATTGGAAGCTGGTCCTGGGCCGGTGTGAGCCGCAGAGATGGCCTCGATGCAAAGCCCAAAGAGCATAAAGAACGTTTTGGCACGAGGGCCAGCACGGTCATCCTGTCCCGCCTGGGCATCCTTGAACAGCTTGGCTGTCGAGGGCGACTGCTTCTCGATCAAATCCGCAAACGATCGCAAGATGCGGATCCATGCACCTCTGTAGAATGGCAGCGTTACTTCGCGCGTGGCCGACATGTACAAGTTGATGCCTGGCGACATGTCCGAGGCATACGGCGATCCGGAGATGTCCGCGTCGACAGTGAGCTTGGCGTAATCTTGCAGCACAGACATCCACAGCTTGGCAAGCAGGTCAAGCTGGGGTGCGATGGCGTGCTGCAGGTCTGGAAGCTTGGCGGCATGCGAGTGGAGATCTGCCCATGCTTTCAGCACTGCCAGCTTGAGCATCACAAAGGCGTTGGGGCTTGGCAGCGAGTTGACGTGGCTCTCGTCCGAAAGCTGCTCCAGCAAACCCGTCAGCAACTTTAGCGGACGGCCCATGGCAGCAACATCGTCGCTGATGCCGATAAAGAAGGCGCACACACTGCATGCTGTGCTGACAATGTCCGGACTCGACTCTTTGCTGAATGCCGGTGCTAGTGCTGCTATGATTTGGGCCTGGTACTGCTCAAGGAGGGGGTGGCCGTCAAAATCGGGATCTGGCACATGCGCGTACTTCTGTGATTCCAAATCGTACCCAGTTTAGCTGCCGCGTATCCATATGGTCGCATTGGCCATGGCACAGCCCGCGTTTGCAGCATGCGACATACCTCGAGGACATCGCGTAAAAGGTACAGGCCACCGAGGCGCAGGTCGTTGACATTCGCCGTGGACGAATTAAACGCCATGCGAATAAGGTCAATGAGCCTGAAGACAAGAAAGTCGGCTGGTTTGCCCTCGGATGTCAAGGTCGCGCGTTTGGCGCGAGCAACGGCCATGTCAAGGTGCTCCTGATGGCCAGTTGCAAGAACCACATTGAGCAAGTTTCGTAGGCAAACCAGCGCAAAAATCTGCGTCCGCCAACGGGGCACAAGATGAACCACGGCGCCAGAAGACGAGCCATTTGATCCAAGAGCAGTGCTATTTGCCGTTGCTGACGCAGACGCCGATCCATTGCCGCTCTTTTGGGGGCTGGGTGTGCTCCTAAATCCAGCGTCTCCTGCGCCATCTCCATCGCCATCCATACCCATCATCTCGTCGTCGTCGTCGTCGTTTCCAGCAACACCACGAGTGGATCGAATGCCGCCAGCAGCAGATGCGAGCGCAGACGAATTTCCTGCCCCAGCGGCAACTGATCCTGCAACAAGATCGTGCCCGCCGGTAGCAGCACCGGACGTCGGCCCTGAAGAGCCGTTGCCGGCAGAGGAAGGGATCGGCGTCGCAGTCTTGGACAAGATATTCTTGCAGAGATCCAGCCAACGCGATGGCTTGTTGGGTCCAGTGTGGCGCAGCAACGCCGTCAGGATGTCCTTGATTTCTGCGCGAACCATGACGTCCATCTCAACGTCCAAAAGAGCAAACAGCTGCTCCTCAAGTTGGTTATTGGTTGTTGCAGACAGAACCGTCTCGGGATCGCGCTGAGTCAGCTGGTACAGACACGTTACGGATGCCTTTCGGATCAGATACACTTGTGTGCGATAGTCGTCGGTGAGCTGCAATTGAAGGAATGGGATGAGGAGCTCGACATCGACGAACCGTCGAGCAAAGAGGATGAAATGCTGAATGCAGCGGATGGCCTCGACAACGACAAACGGATCCTTGTCGTTCTTTAGCTGCTCGTAGAGACTGAAGCAGATGTCGCGAAGGCTGGGCGATGCTTGCAACTCTGGGCCAATGACGCCGACCAGCGCATGCAGAATACGTCCAAACGCAGGGTACACGTCGGCGTTGGAATCGGCACCGGGGATGTTGGCAGCAGGAGCGCTTGGTTCGTGGCTCTCGGACATATACAGCTTGGCAACGAGAGCGAGAGTCGAGTTGACAAACGGACCGTACATGAGACCTGCGCTCTCGATCGTCAACCACAGGGCATGGAGAGCCCACGTGTGCACAAGCGGGTGTGGGTCGCTGGCAAGAGAGTGCAGGATGCCGACTACTGTTTTGAGATGTGCAGAGGCTGCCATTCCGCCAACGTAGCTGTGGATTGTGCCAAGAGCAAGCGCAGAGCCAGCACGAGACTCGGGGTCGCGATTGGCAACAACTTGGTCGACGAGATTCTGGATGAGTGGATTGACAAATGCGGCGGTTCCAACAACGCGCGCAAGACGCCCAAAGATCTCACTGGCCATGCAGCGGATGCTGGCTTCAGGCGACTTGAGCAATGGCTGACGGTATGTGCAAGGGTTGAATAGAACCAAGCAAGCGGGGTCAGTTGACGATATTGCACATGGCTGAGACCCGCCGGGGACAAAAGTACTGCCCCTGAATTCTCTAAAGGGCAGCAACAAACTTACATCAACAAGATCGCGAATGACAACAGCCACTTTGCCGCTTCCAAGCTGGCCGCGTTTGACCATGGCGTACTTGAGAAGGCCCATGGCAGCCGTGAGCACGTTGATCTGGGTTGCCGATCTGCGGAGAGGAGTGAGTTTGCCGTTTTGCAGCGTGGCAGCCTTGAAAAGATGCTCGACAAAAGTCTCTTGGGACTGCGCGTTTTGCAGCGGAAGAAGCATGGAAAACAGCTCAATGGCGGCATCGACAGCAGCAACACCGGCGGGCCGTGGCGAAGGCTTGGGAACAGTCAGCTCGGCAAAGGCGCTTTCAAGCCCATTCTCGCTGGACCGAGCAAGGCTTGTGACGAGATACAGCTCGTGGGGGTCGTTCTCAAGAGCGCCAAACACGCGACGCTGAATCTGCAGCAAAATGCCGTCAGTCTCATGTCGGCCAAGGAAAGTTTCCAGCCACAAGACGCGACATGCAATACATCAAGGTACATAATCTACTTACCAGATCCTCGAGCCCCTGCACGTCTGTATCTCTGGCCAACACTTTGGAGATGCCGCGATCCTCGGCCTCCGAATCAGCCGCCACATCAACAGTGAATCCAGAGACGAGGGATGTGGGCAAGACCGACTCGATAACAACGACGCCGTCCTTTGCCTGTGCATTCGGTGCACTTGGGAACCGGTCGGGCTTTTCTGGATCCAGAGCAAACACATCGACTGCGGCCTTTACGAGCTGGGTAAATGTCGTCTCAAAGATTGACGGCGCGTTGAATGCGCGGTAACAGTTGAAAAGCCGCTTACGAAGCTGGCATTCGCGCTCGTAGAGGCGCGCCTGCACGACGGTGGCATTCTGCTGGTCTTGCGGTGCGCCGTATGTTGCTGGGATGGTGGTCAGGAAATGCAGCGTGTTGTTGAGACAAACGACAATACGCTTGGCAACATCGCTGGTTGCCAGCTCCTTTGCGTTGTAGACAAGAAAACTATACAAGGCAGCAAGAGCAGATTCGCGAGAAACGAGCTGGAGGTTCCAATCGAGCTCGGTGCGTATGGCAGTAATGTCCTTTGGCTGGGACTTGGGAAAGACGTTTTTCCAGATGAGGAGCAGCTGTGAGATGTGCACCTTGACAAAGTTGGGGCCGAGGCTCATCAGCGCGCCAATGAGTGTCCACGCCGCCTGTGTCTGACACGCAGCAATCCGCGAATCGCGGATGGAGCCAGCAGACTTGAGCAGCTGCGTCGACAGACCAAAAATGGTTGCTGCATCTTCGTACGACGAGTAGAGTACGCGAAGCGGAAGGACGCCAATGACTGCACTCAGCACGTTGGCATAGCCGATGATTTTGTCGATCATGTCTGGGCGGTCGGCCGTCAGGAGGCCAAGGTCTTTTTGGAACAGTCCAACGAGGCGGTTCAGGACTGGCGAGAGGTATTCTGGCAGAGCGAGGCAGAACGAGCGGAAGACCCAAGCAAGCGAAATCTTGACAGGCACTGACGGGTGCGCAAGTAGGGCCAGGAGTGCATCCATGACGCCCTCCTGGCAGTCATTTGCAGCTGGCCCAAGGTCTCCGAAAAGAGCGGCGAGCTCGCCAAGAACGAATGCCAGGGCGTGTTCCGACGGCGCAATGTCTATTGCGAGCACGGCTGGCCAACGACGGACATAACTCGAGATGATTTCCTTGACGCCATTGGTCTGGCCAGTTTCCGTCAACATCTTGCCGGCCACTTCGCGTAGCAGAAACGAGCACGATTCGCGCACAAACACCGCCTCTGAGCGTGTGGACGCAGCTTTCGGGCTCGCGGCAAGCTCAACCAGCGACTTGAGGATGACAGGATAGTTGGCCTCGACGAACCTGGGACCGCTCTGTCGCAGGAATGCCGCTGCAGCCTCCATGATGCCAATGCGGCTCTCCCGAGAAGTCGCCTTGATGAACTGGTTTGAGATCAAAAGAAAGATTTCTTCCTCTGAAAGAATCGTCTTTTCGGCAGCGTTCGAGGCGTTGTTGGGATCCGTCTTGGCATTTGTCCGTTTGGGGCTTACTTTGGCAAGATGGCCTGGAATCTGTGCGATGCTCAAGAGTGAAGCGATCAAGTTGGCAAAGGCACGACGCGCAAAGTAGTTGGATCCTTCGAGCGGCTTCAGAAAAGACGCAACGAGTGTCTCGTACTCTGCCATGTTCAGGGGTGGAAGCTGCGATGTGTGCTTGTACAAGGCCTCATAAAGCTGTTGTCGAGATAAAGCAAATTAGCATGGCACATGAGACCAAGCTGAGCGAGACGGCCATTAAACAAAACCAGCAAACTTATGCAGCCATTACAGCCATTACAACACTGCTATGTACCTCTGCGGCAGCTTGGCGGATAATCGGTAGCTTATCCGAGATGCCATTTTTGGCAAACCGGGCAAGATCCTTGATGGTGGAATCGTTGGCGGCTTTGCCCGCTCCTGTCAATGCGCGGCTCGCTGCCTGCAAGGTCTCGAAGCGAATCGGAACCTATACCGGCAGCCGCACCATTTGGAACCATGTCAGAAAAAGGCTGCCGCGCATTGAGCATGTGGATGCAAAGTGGTGCGTCTGCCTCACATCTGTGTCTCGCGCGTTTTTGAGGATCTTGATATAGATCGATGCGGTTTCTCCAAAGAGCGACATGACCTGTACAAGGAGCGCATCAGAATAGGATACATGGCGTCGACGGTGAGGCTGCGATATGGACTTCACCTTTGAGCCGTGGGCTTCAGTGAGGACACCGAGGCAATGCACCAGAGCACTGGCAAGCGGGGGCGTACGTTGATCGGCATTAGCTGGGCTGATTGACAGGACCTGTTGCAAGCCACATAGCGACGAATGTGAGGAAGCGCAGATCAATGAACATACAGCTTGATGGCCAGATCGTCCAGTTTCTTGGCGCCGAGTGCATTCTGGGCAGCGACAATGGTGTCAAAGAGAGTGCGAGGATCGCCCTTGCTGTAGAGAGCAACAAACAACCGCGCGATCAGCTGATAGATGGGTCGCGAGGGCCTGACGGTCTGTGAGGACAGGAACTTTAGAAGCAGCTTCTCCAAAGCAGCCTGGTGTGGCTTGATAGGATCCTGTCATGGCGCACGGCAGCGTCAGTCGGCATTGTTGCATCGGCCGCATCGGTCAATAGCCAGTGGCTTGCAGGCCAGTGACGCTGGAGGAAGCCAGCCAGCCAGCCAGCCACCGAGACAGAGAGAGATGGCGGCGTGACGGAACACTGCGGCACAGCTCTGCATAACTCGGCTTGGCTCGGCTTGCGAAACGAGCAGCCAGCACCAGCCAAGAGCACAACAGGCACGCACCTTTGTCTTTTGAAGGTCCTTCTCGAGCGTCGACAGCCACTGGAAGAGCGCCAGCTCGCGCTTCTCTGGTGCCTCGATGGCCTCGATGCGCTTGTCGTCAAAGACGAACGAGTCTGGCGGAGGCGACACCACACTCATGGCCCTATGTTCGGCCAGCGAATCATGCCATGGCCCAACAGTCAGCAGCCAGCATGCACCACCAGTCGGCAATGCACATCCGCAACCACGCCACCCACAGGTTTGCGACTGTTGGGATCGATCTGATCAGTCGTTGCTGAGGGGTGGGCAAACCGCCGGCAAATGGCCCGACATTCAAACAATTACCAAGCGTTTTGGAATTGGATTTGACGCGAGAGGCGACGCACATCACACGATGGAAGGTTCGAGTCAGCAACGAGCATGCGACAACCAGCAGATCAGATCCTGCCATCCAAGGGTAACAGTTCATTCGTCGGTCGAAACCGTGTCGACCGAAGCGTCCGAGTCCGTGCCCGAGTCCGTTTCGATCACCTCTTTGGCACTGAGTTTTTTACTCCTGCGCAGGCTGCGCACTGCCATCTTCCGACCAGCCTCGCGCGCGACGAGCAGCTTGACATCGGCCTCGAACGGCTGCGTCCACAGCATGCTGCCATACGTGTGTCCAAATGCACGACGGGCGGATTGCACCCTGCGCGTCGCATGCCGCATGTCTTGGTGGACATCAACAGTCACCCGTGGCCTGACATGCATGCGATCGTTGAGGCGGACAGATCCAAACGCAAACGCAGGAATCGTGGCGATCGATTTAGGTGCAGGCGACCTTGATGATGCACAAGACGACTCGGCGTCGATGGCATCCGCCTCCATGCTGTCCTCAGTCTCGCCTGCTTGTGCGTCTGCGTCTGCGTCTGCTTCTGTGTCTGCTTCTGTGTCGTCAGACTCGGTAGCATCAGCTGGCTGTCCGCTGTCGTTGGTAAATGGGTTGAATGCGTCCAGATCAGCATCCATGCTTGTGTACGGATCGTGGAGTGTTGCAACTGCTGCCCACACGTCTCCAGCGAGGACGGTCGTGCTGCCAAGATGCACGTTGGCCTTGAAGATTTCAGAGCGCAGGCAGTCCAGCGCAACCAGGCAGCTGGCCTTGACCAGACGCACGACGTACTCGTACCATCGGGACAGCACCATCCGAACAACTTGGCGGCGGTAGCTGGCTCCCTTGTTGCCCGGCAGCCGCACCTTTGCATGGCGAGCAAACACCTGGAGCGAATGCCCAAAGTGCTCCAGAACCTTGGACCTGATGATTTCCTTGAGCCGGCGGGTGCAGACCGGCGGCCGCAGCAGCCTCTGTTTGCTGCTTCGTCGTTTAGACAGCCGACTGTGCATCTGGTCGTCGTTGTGGCTGCCGTTGTCATGAGCGTCCATTGCACTAATCGGACTGTCGGGGCCAGCGAATGCCACCTTCACAGATGTGACGGCGGATTCGATCCGTCGATGTGACTGTATCATGTCACGTGTTTCTCACGTGACTGGATGCCATCCAACCTTGGCCAGCAACGTCTTATCAGATCGACCTCAACAGTCGCAAACCTGTGGGTGGCATGGTTGCCAATGTGCATTGACGACTGGTGGTGCATGCTGGCTGCTGACTGTTGGGCCATGGCATGATTCGCTGGCCTGCAGATGTCGTTTTGGCGGGTAAGCGTCCAGATGAGTTGGCCAACGACCGGCTCATGCCGCATGCACCACCCGTGCTAACTCGGCCTGTGACCCTGTGCGACAGCCCGGTACAGTTGCCCCTGGAAGCAGTGTCGAGCGAAGCCAGTCCGGAAGCAGCGGCCTGCGCTCGACAGAAGGCGGCGGCGATGGCGACAGTGCAACTGCCATTGCAGGCGGCAACAGTAGCAGCAGCTATGGGCCAGACAGCTTGCTTTCGATTGCCGACCAGCGACGGCGGCTGCCTGCCTTCAAGGCCCGCGATCAGTTTCTGTTCCTGGTTGAGAAGTACCAGGTTGTGATTGTTGTGGGGCAGACTGGCTCTGGCAAGACAACACAGCTGCCCCAGTATCTGGCCGAAACCGGATGGTGTGCCGGTGGCCGAGTCGTTGCATGCACCCAGCCGCGACGCGTTGCTGCAACGTCCGTTGCCGTGCGGGTTGCCGAAGAGGTCGGCTGTGCGATCGGAGAGGCCGTTGGATACTGTGTGCGCTTCGACGACCAAAGCGACCCACGGCTGACCAAGATCAAGTACATGACGGACGGCATGTTGTTCCGCGAAATCCTTCTGGATCCGCTGCTTTCTCGCTACTCTGTTGTAATGATTGACGAGGCGCACGAGAGGTCGCTCTACACGGACATCCTTGTGGGTGTGTTGAAAAAGTACGTGGACTTGATCCTGCATGTCTCGGGCACCATTTCGAAACGTAAAGCACTAATCTTGGATGCCTACGCAGGATTCTCAAGAAGCGGCCCGAGTTGCGCATTGTAGTTGCGTCTGCAACACTGGATGCAGAAGCTTACTACAACTTTTACAACACAAACACATCGGGAGACAAGTCGAAAGATGACGCGGTGGTCATGTCGCTGGATGGAAGAACATACCCAGGCATGCACACGAGCTTTCCTTTGTCGCGACTGTTGGCAACGACTCGTGGATTCACAGAGACTAACAAGCCCTTGGTGCTGCATACAAATGTATTCAGTTGAGGTATTCTACCTTGATCAACCCTGCAGTGACTATGTCCAAGAAGCAGTCAGTACTGTTCTCAAGATCCATAGCAAGGTATGGGGATTGACATGGCTTGCCAGCAGAGCATGAGTTGGAAGCCAGGCTCGCCAAGTTGTACATTTACCACGAGCCTCCACAGGAACCTCCAGGAGATGTACTGGTGTTTCTAACGGGCCGCGACGAAGTTGAGACAGTTGTAAATCTCTTGAGCGAGGAGCAGTTTCCGTGCGTTGAATGCAGTGATGCAAACGTGTAAATGCCTGTGCACGCGGGACTCACTGGGCATGGTTCAATATGCATGCTTGGAATGATGTCACTAGCAAGAGCCGCTCGTTGCTCGCAGTTCCGCTGTACGGTGGCCTGACCATGGATGAGCAGAAATACGCATTCCAGCCTGCACCACCCGACACTCGCAAAGTGGTTGTTGCAACCAACATTGCCGAAGCATCTGTGACCATTGACGGCATAGTGTACGTTGTGGATGCTGGGTTTGTCAAGGCAAGTCTATGGACTATGCAAAGCATGGCAAGGTTGAATTGCAGCCTGATGGTATTGGAGAGCAACTGGCTGACTCGCTCGATCTTTGACTAGATTCGGGCGTTCAGCCCAGCGTCTGGAATGGAAGCGTTGGTTGTTGCACCCGTCTCGCAGGCCTCTGCTCAGCAACGCGCTGGCCGTGCTGGCCGCACGCGTCCGGGAAAGGCGTATCGCCTGTACACAGAAGACGCCTACTCTGCGCTTCCTGCCAATAGCACTCCTGAAATTCAGAGGTGAGTGGGCTGCGGCTGATCTGTCATGGCTGCACATGGTCTGACGGTTGACGAATGCATGTCCGCGTGAACTCGCACACTAGATCGAATCTGGCATCTCTTGTACTTCAACTGAAAGCCATTGGGATCGAGAACGTGCTCAGGTTTGGCTTCTTGTCGCCTCCGCCAGCCGACATCATGGCACGTGCGCTTGAGGTATCTACAGCGCTCTCGTGGCGTTGTGTTTGTCACGATGCCGATTGTGTTTGGATCTAACATAACGGCCAGCTGCTTTACTCTCTCGAAGCCGTTGATGACTACGGAAGGCTGACGATGCCACTTGGGGCGACCCTTGCGGAGATCCCTCTGGAGCCTATGCTCGCAACCATGGTGAGCGTTGCCTCGTAGGCTGCGTTGGCTGCTGGCGTTGAGCAAATTGCGCGTTGCTGAACTACCATTGGTGTCGCTGCCGTTATGATGGGCTTTGTCAGATCCTCAACAGCCATCGCTTTGGATGCTCAGAGGAGATGCTGACGATTGCGGCCGTGCTTTCGGTCGAGCCGGTTTTCATTAACCCAAGCGGCCAGCGGCGAGATGCGGACGATGCGCGCCGCAAGTTTGCAGTCGAGGAAGGAGATCACATCACGTACATCAACGGTGTGTGGTGCATGCATCCGCTCCATGCCTTTGACAACACGTGAATCTGACCGTTGCGGCAAACAATCGTGCACACGCACAGTGTACTCTGCCTTTATCCGCTCTCGGAAAAGCCCAAAGTGGTGCCAGTCCAACTTTCTAAACTTCCACGCACTTCGACGCGCGGTGTCTGTCCGAGCACAACTCGTCAAGTACCTGCGCCGCTTTGGAGTTTCGAGTCTTTCTTCATGCGGCTCAGACACAACGGTGCTTCAGAAGTGTATTGCAAGCGGATTCTTTAGCCAGGCAGCAAAGCTGCAGCCCGATGGCACTTATTGCACGGTTCGAGACAGCAAGGTGTGGAATGCAAAGCGAACGTGTGCACAGACTGCGTTGGTGTTTCTGCTGGGGACTCACCTGTGTGGTTGCCTGCAGACGCTCTTGATTCATCCAAACTCTGTGCTTTTTCGGCGGTCGCCGCCATGGATTGTGTTTCACGAAGGTCAGCGGATCCCGCTCTTGTTATGTCTGTTTGCCTGATGGTGTCTTGTATGTATGGCCAGCCGATTGACTGTAAGGGCCTGCTGCGACAGTTGTTGAAACCACCAAAGCGTACATGCGAGACGTGATTGTCATTGATCCTTGTGGCTGATTGAGCTGGCGTGAGTGATGCATGTCTGGGGCGACTGTTTAGATCTGTCTGGATCTGTTTGGATCTGCCTGGGCTCGTCCGACTGACTGGGCTTGTCTGACTTTCCCTCCACAAGGCCGCACTTTTACACTTTCCCACGCGCTTGTTGATTTTCGTGGAGGAGGGGTGGGCAATAGGGCGAGGGAATGCCGGCAAACCGCCGGCAAATGGCCCGACATTCAAACAATTGCCAAGCGTTTTGGAATTGGATTCGACCCGAGAGGCGACGAATGCAAGCCAGCACATCACACGATGGAAGGTTCGAGTCAGCAACGAGCATGCAATGACAGCCAGGCGAGGCACATGCATGAGCGGCTTACCTTTCATTATTATTGAAATAATGATGTGATAAGTGACCCGTTAGGTCGATCGGGAGGTGCCCCGATTCAAAGTGTTGGTGGTTGTGCAAGTCACATGGAGTGACGTGCTGTGTCTGTGGAGGATACTGCTGCGATGCTGTCGACAGGCTGATCGACTGGCGTGTGCGTCAAATAGAGCGGCCGTTGTCCATAGAGCAGATGCCACAGTGCGACCATCCCGATGTTGGTGGCTCCAAGCACGTCTCGGTGGTAGACGGTATCGCAGTCTGTGCACTCGTAGCGTCGCAGGTTGGTGCGGTTCTTGTCTGGGATCCGCTGCTTGCACTGCGGGCACATCTGGCTGGTGAGGTTCTCGTTGCAGCGGTAGATCTGTGTGTGTGTGTGCATGATCGTGTCAATTGGTGCACAGATGGATAGATGGATGGCATGGCATCAGACGCACATAGGCATATCCAGACGACCGCAGATGCCTGATGAGAAACTTCTCAAACACAGCATGCCGGCCACCTTGGCCTGTAAAGTCGATGCCAAATGCCCACACAACGGGAATGTCCTTCTCAGGGTTGCTGACAGGGAGGCCCTGAGATGCACGAGATGCGCGATGTTTAGTGGTCGATCCTGCCAGCTTCATGATGCCCTCAAGAGCCTGTCCGCGATCAGACGTGCTGTTGCTGCGCATGGTGAACCGCTTGGCCTTGACCTTCTGTGGAATGCCATGCCATGCCATGCAGCACGATCAGCAGGCGATCAAGCAGCATGGCGGCCGTGTCAATGGGCATCCAGAACCAGAGAAAACGTACCCGTGCATTCAGGAATGGTGTGCAGTACGCATGGCAGCGCAGATCCCAAAAGGCTCTCTCGCCAGGCTTGATGTCTGGATTGGCATGCTTTGCTGTCTTGAATGCAATGACCGCCTGGATGTCGGTTGCCTTGGCATATTGATTGTTGAGCCTGGCACAAGAGGCAGGCACTGTGAGTTGATCTGGTCAAGAGTGTGTGTGGCAGAGTCATTGCATGCATACCACCGCTGAAGGCTGTGCTCGGCTCGTGCCATGCCAGAGGAGAGCACGTAGTTGGACTCCATCGTGTATGTCTCCTCCTTGACATTGACAAGCATGCTGGACGCGCCAAACAGGTACCGCTC
Source organism: Entophlyctis helioformis (assembly GCA_025526915.1). Taxonomy (NCBI): domain Eukaryota; kingdom Fungi; phylum Chytridiomycota; class Chytridiomycetes; order Chytridiales; family Chytriomycetaceae; genus Entophlyctis; species Entophlyctis helioformis. The sequence continues at coordinate 43,756 of JAHLKH010000130.1, read as the reverse complement.
GCCCCAATCAAAGCTGACAACGCGAACAGTCTGGTAGCCTTGGTTAATGAACAGATTGTTGGCATCAGCAACATCGGGCAGCCACTGGGATGCATTAAAGTTGCGCTGAGCCTGCCATGCCATGGCATGAGTGAGGAATGTGCAATGCATGTGCACCAATGCGTGAGGTTAGCATGCAAGTGACTTACAGGATTGGGCGTGTATGGCTTGGTGGCTGATGGGTTGGCTGGATCGGCAGCTGTGGATGGCATGTCAGTTGGTGTGGTCAACAAGTGTGCGTCTGGATTGGCACAGCAACTCACATGTGACGTCCATGTGGTCAGGCTCGATAAATTGACCATTCAAGGCATTAAGGATGCCAACAGCAGCATCAGCAAGACTGGGCTGCTGGGCTGGAGACGCCGCGTTGGGACCTGCAGATCAAGGCAGATGTCAGAATCAATGTGTGCACCAAAGCATCCAAGCATGACACATACTGCGAGGCGACTCTGGACGGTTTGTGCGGCAGTCCAGTGCCAGCTGATAGACCGTGTATCCGTCCGTCATGATGCTGCCTTGTCTGATCACTTGCTTTGAAGCCACCAGAGGCTGAGAATCAACCGCGGCCTCGTCACCCTCGGCCTGCGTTGGACGGTGTCGATTCTTGGGGCGGAGGCCAGGCAGGAGGATGTCGAGGATGGCCAGCTCCTTGCTATTGCTGAAGGCCGTTCGGATGTCGTCGTTGGTCGACTCGAGAGTCAACGTGTCATCTTTGCAGTTTTGGATAAAAGTGCAGTGTTAGCATCAAATAGCATTGACGTGGCATAGACACATGCAACTTACCAACTGCGGCCAGGAGCTCCTCTTGCAATGCCTGGAGGACAGCATTGTCCTTGGTGGGTACGCGATCCTTCTTTGTCCCCACCACCGCCCAAAAGAGGGTGGCCTCGGTGATGAGGACAAAGGGGTCGCGGCTGGAGGGCTGGGGGCAGAGCTTCATCACCCAAGTGCCAGCGAGCTTGAGGAGTTGGTAGAAGCGTCCAATGTCCGATGTTGACATGCTGCGCACAATCGCCTGAATTGGATTCAGCTCTTGTGGGATCTCGATGGCGTCCCCGTCCTGTGCGGCTGGTGGTGTGTCTTGCATGGCATCTGTGGCGACAGGGGCAGTAGTCTTGTCCTTTTGCCTCTTGGATGCACTGCCATCAGTGGCCAGCAGAAGCTGTGACGCGGTCCGCTTGAGACTTGGGGCGGGAGGAGCGACATCCTGAGTGGCGTCCTGAGCGGCGTCCATGGTGGCATCCTGAGTGGCCGACAATGGGGCGTCCTGAGCAGCGTCCTGAGCAGCGTCCTGAGCGGCGTCCTGAGTGGCGGCACGCCTGGCAACCTTGGTGGTCTCAACGGTCGCAAATATGGCATCGACCCACGCTGCAATCTGCTCAGAAGTCGCAGCAGGCATTGCTCTCTGGGCTGCGACCAATGCCAGCTTTGACCGGTTCTCGATGAAGTGCTTGGCGAGTGTGGCGCTCACCTCCCTCGCCAGGTTGCTGAATATGTCGCCGCTTGCAGTCAGCAGGGTGTTGACAAGCCGATAGGGCACAGCTGCCTGCTGTGCATCAGCCCATTGTGCATTGTCTGGGTGTGAGCTCGACCACCATCTGGTTGGATGCCGCGCGCCTGCCTTCCACTCGGCCTTCCGTGCGTCGTTCTTGGTCGTGCCCTTCTGCCGCGCGTTGTTCTTGGTCGTGTTGGCTCTCTTGGTCGCGTTGGCCTGCAACGTGCTTGGCGTCCAGCAACGATGGATCATGAGCTGGGCAATGGTCACGAGCCAAGCATTGAGCTGGAGCATGGTGGACTGCGGCTGCTCCATCCCGCTTCCAGTCAACACATACGACACGTGCCGGAAGAGAGATGCCATAGACGTTTCGTCCGTCGTGATGATTGAGAGGATGTCATCCGGTGTTGGCACTGCCAGTGCTGGTGGTGGTGGTGGTGCTGCTGCTGCTGGCTGCTCAGGCTTGCCGTGATCATCGGGCACAGCTGGCTGGGGTGCAACTGGTTGATCGTCGGGCTGCTTGGCGGTGTCATGCTCGGGCGACTCAGGCGACTCGAATGTACAGCACTCGAGTGTTGTACCCTTCGCCAGTTTCACTGGGTGCCCAAAGCGACGTTCCCTGCTCGTGTGGTTGTATCGACTCCGTCCGTACATGGCCCGCGCAGTGATGCCCTCGCGAAGGGTGAATCGGCCAGACAGGAGCTCTGCCTTTGTTACACCACCGAGGCCCTTGATGACGTCCTTGTCGCCGAGGTCGTCAAGTTGCTTGAAGTCGACATCCAGGAAACAGTACCGCGTTGTCTGGCCATCGAGCCAGCCGTAGATATGGTACTTGGGCGGTAGGGGTGCGTCTTGGTCAAGCTCAAGCAGCTCCTCGAGGATGGCGCCGATGATGACGAGGCCAGCATGTCGCGCACCGACGGTAAACGAGTGCACCCTTGTGACAATGTCCTGGGAGAGCAGAGGACGCGTCCAATCCGCCGATGACCTGATGGCATGAACGCCAAAGATCGGGGCACTCTGCGGGCCGCTGGACAGCATGTCCTGAGCACCATGCCAGCCAACATGTCAGTAAATGCAAAGTCATACATGCATGCAGGCAGGCAGAATGGTGGTCCTAAATCTTACCTCCAGCTCCACTCTCATGCTACGATGGTCGGGTGCGTCTGCAGCAGGTGGATCAGGTGAGTCATTGGTGGGATGGTCGGGTGCATCCGCGGCTGGCTGTTGATCATCGCCGCTGGTGACTGAAGCAGGCTGTTGATTGTCGCTGGCAGTGGCCGCAGAGAGCGTCATGGGTGCCCCTGACATGAGGCGTCCCCCCTTTCTGTCAACCCGACGTTGTGCCACTCGTGCTCCAGCTTTGCGTCTGCAAACCCCACACATGTCAGCAAGCATGCCCAAGGCACATGGCACAGTGTACAACACTCACGGCTTATTCGGGCCCACTGGTTTCTTCTGGCGGTCTTGCCGGCGTGCACCCTCCTTGTTCCTGTCGATGGCCTTGTCGGCCACAGCCTTGGCAGCTTGCTTTTCGCGTTTCTGCTTGTTCGCCACCTCCTGTTGCTTGGTGATTTGGCGTCGCGCCTGTAGAGGTTGGATGCACGATCAGCAATGCATTCCGAGTGCACACAATGCATACGCAAGCACCAATGGAACACCAGAACTGACCGTCGTCCGGATGTCTGCATCTTGATTGAGATACAAGATCTTGCAGTCTGCTTGACCAGCCTGGCTGTCGGCGGATGGTGGTTCTTGCTCGGGCAGCTTGGGCAGTTGAGCCTCCTGTCAAGTGGAACAATGAGCGATCGTGCCAAGTCATGGCATGCACACACAGGCAGTGAAGATGAAGACGCACCGTGGCTTGCTTGATGATGGACTCTAGCAAGTCAATGGCTGCTTTCAGCTGCTCGCGGCGTGTCACTGGTTGGCCATCCGTGATGCTTCTCAGTTCGTTCAGCCTGTCCGCGGCCTTGTCGCAGATGTCGGCAGCGGTCAATGGGGAACCGCCTCGGGTGATGGCCTTGCCTTGATGCTTGACTTGCTGCGTGGCTTGCTGTGAGTCCTTCTGCGCTTCTGTTTCTGTAATGGCAACGTTCAGCAAAGAAGGTGCTGTCAGTAGACGAGTTGGCATGATCCCAATGCAAGCAGTACGTACGCGGTGTCGATAAGTGGCGGTGTGGTTTGCATGGACGATTGACAATCTTGCCCAACTGCTTCTTCATCCTTTCAGCAGCGCCCTGTACAATGAGCAGTGGATTGAGTTTGACACGTCCAGGCGAGGAGTGCACATGCATCAGAGACATGCAGCAACTTACATGTCCATCCCAAATAGCCTGATCGACTGGCTCGAGCGTCGCGCGTACTGTTGCTGCTTGAGACTGCTCATGGACAATCCGTAACAGTTTCGAGCTCGCCGACCTGCTGATCTCGGCCAGAAATCACGGGCAGCAACACTGTCCGGCATGCCAGTGAGGCAATCTGCCGCGTGCTTGAGGACACAGTCAAGAGCGATTGGGCAGTTCTTGATCTTGTCCAAAGTTGCATCCATCTCCCTCGTGTTGAGAATGTCGATGCCAAGCCGTTCGACGTCCTCCAGAGTCAGATGTACGGCGATCGAGTTGGGGTTGTGTTTCTGCGACTTGGGGTGAACAAGAACGCAGCCGTCATGCAGCTGGCATCTGCATCACAATCCAACAATGACATCAAAATAGGAGCATAAGTCAGTAATGTGAGAACCCACAGAGATCACATGCATACATACCGTTCTTGGGGCGTGGTGGTTGTGTTGGCAGCCTGGCTGCTGTCATTGCCAGTAGCAATGGATGGTCAGTATGGTGCTATGCATGCAAATGCATCCACAATGCAGCGTCATCGACTGGTCAAGCAAAAGACTTGCCTCGGCACTGGCGCGGTGGATTGACTGCTGTTGCCAGTCTGGGCGACGACCGTGTTGGCAAAGCCCCGGATTCCTCGTGAAGGATGAAAACGGCAAAGGCGTTCAGGAAAGTTTTGGCAAGAGCCACGCCTCCAACCTTCAGCAGGTCGTTGTAGTACGCGAATCCGACAGTGTACGCGAAATCCATGGCCTCCATACGATCGTGAAGGAGCGCACAGAAGTCGGCCGGGTTGTTGAAGCCGCGCTTCTTTGCCGCGGCGTCAAACTGCTTGTTAACGAACTTGACGGCGGCAGCAATGCCTGCAAGATGATGTGAGTGGCAACCGAGTTAGTCAACACCACAGGATCGATGACAACACAGAGCATGAAGCCAGGAATCGCACATACCTCGCCCGTAACAATCGTGATAGTCGTTTTTTGACATGGCGGCGACCAGTTGGCAGCGCCTGGGAAACTGCGCAATCCCAGGGCAGCTGCAATGGTCGCAATGCCCTGGTGATTGTATGTGTGGATATTGGTGGCGCGGCCGCGGTACATGCGTGTCGTGATCACAGGACAACGTCCGGCGCAGTGGAAAATGACGTCCGAGTCGTTGGCGATCACCGCCATGGGAATGCTGCTGTTGTGAGATGCAGATTGTCAGCCATCAATCACAACAGACAGATATCATGGCGATCTGTACCTTGGCTGGCTTGCATACTTGGCAGCGTCGCGTGCAATGCAAACGTCGGCCTCGTGGGCACACCAACAGACCCTATGTGGGGAAGTGGGTCCAAGCAGCATCTTGAGAGCCTCGGCAATGTGGCCCTTATGGTCGCGTGTCAACGTGAATGAATGGAGGAGGGCTTGCAGCTCTTTTCTGCAACATTGACTGTTAGTTAGGATCGCCACATGCAACACAAAGCAGGGAACTTGCATTTCTAGCTGTCTAAACCCTTGATTGGTTGCACGTTTGGCAAAGAACTGCTGGACCTTGGCCGCTGCGCGCAAGATGCTCAAGGCGCGGCTGGTATGCGCCTGCTGCTTGATGCCAGAGTCGCCGTGCTGGCCGTCGACGTGGAAGATGATGATCCGGCCGTCGCCGACTGACTTGAGGAATGCCTCAAGGATGGGTGCGACGATTGCTAGCCACTCACCAATGGACGATGGCGGCTGAAGTGCGGCTGCTGCCGCGAGCTGCGGGTAGAATACGCTCAACACATCAACGAGGATGATGATGATGCTGGGTGCGGCTGGCTGATGAGGCTGGTGCTGTTGATGAGGCTGGTGCTGTTGATGATGAGGCTGGTGCTGCTGGGTGGCTCCAAATGCCACGTCCAATGCATCGGACACCTTGTCGTCGGGGGGTATTGCGACGCTGCAATACCCCTTCTTGGATGCCTGGCCGAATCCTGCGATTCCCATGATGCTGTGTCGAGGCGAGTGGTGGGGGCGTCAGCATGTGGCAGGAAGAGTGTGTCTGCAAGAAAACACCGGCAAGAAAGCACGTGGCAGCGGCAAAACAGAATGGGCGGCAGCGGCGAAACAGAGCGTGGGCAAGGAGTGGGCAGTACTGTGGCAGGGGGCTGATGACAGGTCTTGGGCAGACGGTAGTCGTGGGCTGGTTGTCTTGGGCAGGCGGCAGTCGTGGGCTGATGAGGTCTTGGGCTGTGAGGAGCGTGGCAGGCAGGGGCATAGAACAGCGTGACGGTCAGTACCAGCAAGCGCTTCTACTTCCAGCAGTGCATCGGTGCAGCCTGCCGTCTGCCGCTCAGTTGCGCCTACATGCGCACGTCCCTCTCCAACACGCACACACACGCCCACGCACACACCCACACGCACCACGCACCACACACACACGCACACCAACAGGCACACCAGGCACACAGACACACAGACACACCTGTCAGTGGCCGTGGGTAGTGCAAAGTGCAACGAGGTTTGCGGGATGGGAGAAACCCAGAGCTGCCCATATCCAATATTATCGCATCAGATCCACCTGCCACGTGGCAGCTTGGCCCAATTTTCCGCTCGCTCAGTGCCTTTGTTCGCCCGCTTCCCGATGTCCATCGTGCCTGTCGGAACCATCCGCCCGTCAGCTGCCACTGTGTGTTGCCCGTGTTCTGCTCGCTGTTGATGGCGCGCATTTGGGCAAGTGCCGCGACCAGATCTGGGCTTGACCAATCACAGCGATCCCGCCACCAGTGGCAGTGGCGCTCTGGCGACAGAGTTGGAATGGACGAGCAACAGCCACCACATGCCGCTGTGCACCAGCAGGACGACATGGACGCAGCAGCCACCACAGAGCCAGCTCCCAGTCAAGCAGACCCGCAGGCCATCGACCCAACAGGAAAGGTTCTAGACTACGGCTTGTGCTTCCACTGCAACGACGGTTCATTTGAAAGCATGACTCTGGTGAACAAGAAGAACCAAATACACTCGCTGCTGCCACTCGTCAAGCTCACAGACGGCCCGCGTAAAGGCGTCATATGCATCCAAGTGTCTCGCCTCCCCTTGGTTCTGACAAGCTTCATGCCAAGATGACTTCCCTGCTTTTGCCATCAAGGCGAAACCTTGGCGGCCGTGAAGTATTGGTGGTGCTTCTCAAAGACATTGACAAGCTTCTCGTCATGCTCCTGTGCCTCCAAGATTCCAGCAATCCCGGCATCGTGATGCACTGCAAGGAATCCGAATCACTTCGGCGTTCAAGAGCAGCGTCCTCCAACTCCTTGAGCACTATGCAAAGTACTGCGATCATCACAAGGTAAGTCTGATCACCCACAACACACAATAAGCAGTCCATCACTCACTGACTTCTAAACCTCACACGACAGTTTGCCGAGACGAGCGTCTTTGCAGCAGCCAACAACCAGAATCTGGGCATGCTTGCGACACTTGATCCAAAAGCAGAGTTTGCAGTCCCAGAAGGAGCGACCTTTACACACCTGTATGGTCGCGCGCTTACGTCCTATCCCGTGGAGCAAGTAAGCTTACAAACGGGCAGGCAACACACTCTCCTTGACAATCAGCACTAACCATTGCATGGGACACAGCTGTTTAACGCGTGGCGAGACAGTTTACGACGGACTGGAAAGGGCCGGAATGACAAGTCAGACCTGGAAGAGTTCATGTCAGCCGCACGACAGATGCAACTCATCTTCAAGATCAGGTCGATGGACGTCAAGCAGCGCGGATTCCTTGTTGAGCCATCATTCAAATGCCGGTAGGATATTCTCATAGGATGTGTATGCACTCATGGCACAGCAGACTGACTGCACAAACAGCACATACCCATCCTACGACAGATCATACAACATCTTTGTATGGGGCCCCATCAGCGATCCCGTCCGGAAAGAGTATGCTGTCTACACAAAGGCAGCCAGGACAGAGGTTGGCATGAGTGAGCAGAATTGCTGCAGGCATTCTGTGTGTATCGCCTCGACAGTTCTCAAAGTCAGACCAAGCCAAGCGCGATGCCTTACAGCAGCTCGACGATACGCAGCAGCTCAACGATGCGCCGAGTGATCCATCCATGACCTCGTTGGTGAGCTCGTCTGCCTGTTGTGCGATGGCTGTCAACAGTTGCGACTCTGTTGACACTGTGTGCCTTGACAATCTCGACGACGACAAGGACCTTGCGGACGAGCATGGACAGCCATCCGTTGCTGTAGCTGCCACGCCAACAGCCAGCCGCCAAAGAGCACCAAGCAAGCGGAAGAGAGCAGCAGCAGATGCCAGTGCGTCTGTGTCGCCTGTGACGTCGCCCGTTCGGACATTGCAGCAGGCCGCCCCAGCAGCACACACAAGTGCGCCGACTGGACGCAGAAGGCCAACAGCCACAACAGGCAGTCGCAGGACAGTCCTTGGTGACACTACCAACATGCAACCAACTGCTGCCCCTGGGACAGGCTCAGCAGTCCAGAAGCAAGAGCCAAAGCGACCACGACTTGAGAAGGCATCGACTGTAGGCTGCTCAAAGTGACTGGGAATTCCGGACAAGAATATGAAATTTGGATTCAAAACGATTGGAAATTGGACGCCAAATTGAACAAAATTCGAGGCAAACCAGCCGACCAATCAGGTGCCGGCGCACGGTGCTCTTTGGGAACGAAATCAATTACGTCCCCCTCGCTCCAACTCAATGGTGGAGATCACACCAGACGGCCAGCGTGAGCACAGTGCTGGTGCGGGTGACGACAGCAGCAATGAAGCACAGCAAGAAGAGGAGCAAGCCTTTCCTCGAGCCAAGCGTCAGCGCACGCAGCAACCAGCAGCCATGGCCCTGCGTGGCCTCTACCTCGAGACCATCAACCGAGCTCGCCTGGACTTTGACTTTGAGAAGCTGTGCTCCGTCTCGCTGAGCAACATCAACGTGTACGCATGTCTTGTGTGCGGCAAGTACTACCAAGGCCGTGGCAAGCAGTCGCATGCCTACTTCCACAGCATGAACGAAGACCACCATGTGTTTATCAACCTCGAGACTCTTGGAGTCTACATTCTGCCAGATGGCTACGAAGTCGACGACCCTTCGCTTGGCGACATCAAGTACGTCATCAAGCCAACCTTTGACAAGACCAGGTCGACGGTCTGGATAGCAGCATGGCAGCATCATACGATCTCAACAATAAGATGTACTTGCCTGGTGAGTTGGCGCGCTTGGCTTGGCATGCCTTGGTCGATGGGCTGGTTGTGTGAAAGTGCTGATCTTGGCGCATGCAGGATTCGTTGGTCTGAACAACATCAAGGCAAACGACTACATCAACGTGGTCGTGCAAGCCTTGTCTCATGTAAAGATGGTTCGCGATCATTTCCTGCTGGAAACTAGCGCAACTGGATCTGAACTTGGTGAGCAGTTGATGGGCACTGGTTTGTGGCGAGCCGGAGGCAAGGTTGCCATGGCTGACATTATAGTTCCATACTCTTGTGCAAGTTGACCGATTTGGAATGCTTGTCCGCAAGATGTGGAATCGGAGATCGTTCAAGGGGCAGGTTAGCCCACACGAGCTGATTCAGGTGACTTTATGTCGTGGAGCGGCACGGCCCTGGCTTGTACATCTGCGACTCATTGCAAATGCCTGCAACCCCACCAGGAAATCGCGAATGCCAGTCAGAAACGGTTCCGTCTTGGAGAGCAATGTGACGTGTCAGAGTTTCTGTCGTGGTTTGTGAACACGCTGCATCGCGGCCTGATCAAGAAAAGGAGAAGCGGAAGAGTAAGGCGATGCATGCTGTCGTATGTTAATGGGTCTCGTAGCTGACATGCCTGCGTTTGCAACCTAGCCATCTTTCAAAGTGCTTTTCAAGGCGAGCTTCGGGTTGAAACAGAAACCGTCCTGAGGCGTGAGACAGGCACAAACGATGCACTGGACCAAGAGGAAGTGGGTGAGTTGTTGAGAACCCATTGGTGCGCGGCTTTGCTGTCGATTCTAACCTGCTGGACCTCAAGTTGCCGAATCAAGGCTCGCTGGCACTCACGATGCTCAGACGACGATCACGACAACAGTGACGCCATTCTGGTTTCTGGCACTTGAACCACCGCCGGCTCCGCTTTTCACAGACGAAGCTGACAAGAATATCATTCCGCAAGTCCCCCTCGTCACCTTGCTCGCGAAATACGATGGAAAGACGCCCCACGTGAGTCAACAGAGTCGTGCTACTGCATATCAGCTTGGGTAATGCCGACTGTCCGTGTTATGCTTGCTGATCATACAGCTCTACGACTGCAATGGCTCCAGCATTCAGGATCCACGATTAAGCGGTTCAAGATCAGCAAGCTGCCCCCCTACCTGATCTTTTGCATCAAACGCTTTAGCAAGAACAACTGGCTGTCGACGGAGAAGAACCCTACCATTGTAAACTTTCCCATCAAGGGACTGGACATGAGCGAGTGTGAGTTTGCTACACGTCAATGTGTGTATGTGAGGTGGACGCGAATCAATGCTGACAGCGCTGGACCACTGGGCTTCTCGGGTGGCCTGCTGCGCGGGTATCGGCCGGCTTCAAGACACGGAGACAGGAGAGAGTGCTCGCTATGACCTGGTCGCCAACATCTGCCACGAAGGCCGTCCAGGTCCGGGTAACGGAGTATACAAAGTGCACCTGTTATCAAAGGGAAAGGACCAGTGGTTCCAGATCCAGGACTTGTTTGTGGAAGAGATTGTTGCGCAGATGATCCTGCTTGCAGAAACCTATGTGCAAGTGTGGGAGCGGGTCGCTTGATTGCGCATCCTTGGCTCATCGGTGGCCAGGCGTCGATGCACGATAAACAAACCTTGCCTCACATCTCGTCAGTCATGTTTGAGATACTCTTGCCTCAGCCCGTGGTCGAGGGGTTTCCGCTCCAGATACAGAGCACGGCCAGCTGGTGTAGGTTCCATGCACGGCTGCAGCTGTGGACTGTCTTGCGCTGCATCCTTCGACCTCGTGAAGCCTGCCATCTCCCGCTTTGTTGGGGGCCAGGCTTGTCCAGCTCAGTTCGAGCATGTGGCACCTGGCCCACGACTGCCAGCGTCGTGTGTGACAAGGAAACGATGCAGTACAAACCTGCTCTCATGTGCACACACTGACTGCAGGCTATCGGCACATGTCTTGGCGAGAGCAGCATCCAAGCTGTTCATCGGAACGGCAGATGGCTCCATCCTTGTCTACGAAGTTGAAGACGAGCCGTCCTTCACAATCACGCTTGCCGAGGTGTCCAAGGGATTCTCCAAAAAGGCCATCGACAGCCTGGTCGTCTTGCCCAAGAGCAAGTCGCTTGCGGTTCTTTCAGGTGTGGTTCCCGACCCTACCAATTGGCCGAACCGCAGATTGGCTGGTGGCTAAGTTGGCGGCATTCGATCAACGCAGACAGCACACTTGTTGTTTGTGACTACGGCTCCCTGTCAGTCACATCGCCCATGCCCAAAACGCGCGGATGCTCCACCATCCAAGCATGGCGGCCAGTCCACGAGACACTTCCAAGCATCAACGATATGTTTGCCGCCGTCATTCGTCGCACCATCGTCGTGTTCGCAGTATCGCAGTACGAAGTCATCCACTCAAGGTTGTCCAAAGCATGTTGCAACATTGGCAGCCGCCAGCTGTTGCGAGGGGCAACCTCCAGGACAGCCTGCTGATGCACGTACCATCCATATGCAGGAGATCCGGCTGGCATCAATCCCATCGAGCTTGTTCTGGACGAGCGAGAACGACATTGTGGCTCCAAATGGCACAAGTGCACTCCACATTGACCTACGCGACGATACCGTCAAGGATATCCTCCTCCTCAAGGACCTTGCTGCCATGGACGGCCCTCAGTCGGCAGTCCTGCGAAGCTTGTGACGCCTTATATTTTGACAGAGACATCTGATGGAGGGCATTTCTTCATTACCGTTCACAGTAAGACCCGATAGTCTGCTCTCGAATACTCTGACAAAAACCCCCACGTTGACCATTGATTGATGCTCCATGGCACAGCATCAGTATTCCGATTCGATCCCAGGGCAGGCGTCTCAAAACGTGTGTTCCTTTGGTCCGCGCCACCATCCCATGTCGGTAGGTGCAGTTTGCGCTTTCATGAATGACTCTTGTGTGTACATTGAAGCTGATCAATGTTGCGCTTACTTCGCATGCCAGTCCATCAGGACTACTACTTGGCTGGACTGATTCAGTTCAAGGTCGAGGTGAGAAGCATCAGATCAGGACAGACGCTCCAAATCATTCAGCTGCCAGAGTGCTCGGCGATGCTTGCAAGCCAGCTGCTGTTTGCGACGAGTACCAAAAACGTTTGGCGACTGCTGCCGCTTGACTTTGAAGATCAGGTACTGCAGAACACAACTGTCATGCAAACGCTCGACAACTTGAATCAGAAATGCATGCATCTCACGCAGTTGAACCGCAGATTGAAGAGCTTGTTGCAGAGAATCGGTATGACGACGCACTCAAGTTTATTGAAGAGCTCGAGTTTGCCGGTGAAGAGGACAAGGTGTGTGACCTGGAAATATGCCTAGCTGCAAATTGGCAGGATTGCACTAACCTCCTGAAACCCCCTTTCACAATTGCCATTGAAAGGCATCAAACATCACCAAAGTCCGTGCACTGCAAGCTCATTACATGTTCGCAGATGAACACAAGTATCAGGAGGCCCTTGACATCCTTGAGAACCTAAACGCTTCCCCGCTGGACGTTTTGGACCTAATGCCGGCTCTGCTTGATGACGACACCGACTTGAGCACCATGGAATGGGATCGTGGTGCAGTGGAGGCAATTGCAGGATACTTGTCCCGCGAGCGTGCAAGGCTATCCAAGTATCGTGCTCGTCTACCCCATCCCGACTCCAAGCTAGCCTTGGCACGACCTGTCCATCAGACGACAGCACCTTCGGCTGAGAGAGATGATTTTCACTTGAGCACACTTGAAGGCTTGTCGTACGACGATGTGATCCATTTGTCGCAGCTAGTCGATACCAGCCTGCTCAAGTCGTACGTCTTGCTCAACAGTCCCCTCCTTGGATCGCTTGTCCGTGTTGAAAACTTTTGCGATCTTGCGATCACGGAAGAGCTCCTAAAGACAGCAAAGGTCAGAGGCTCCGTTGACAAACTCTCTGGTTGAATGCGTGGGGCGAACTGTCGACTGATTGAGAAGAGTAACTGTGTTTTGAGCAGAAGGACGCGGCGTTGTTGGACTTTTACAGCTCAAAGCGGCTCCACAGCAAAGCACTGGCATACCTGTCGTAAGTTATTGCTGGAAGGGCTTCATCAGACTGCTGATGCTTTGCGTTGGACTCACCCCGTGCCTGTGCGCGTTAGCAGCTCTCCAAATCTCGACGCAGCAGACGAGCAGATTGTTTCCTACCTGCAACGCCTCAAGCTGGAAGAGTCGGCTGAATTGATTTTCAAACACGTCGAGCCGGTTGTTAAACACAACCCAGCGCTTGGATTGACTGTCTTTACTGAAAACTACAACGAGGTAATTGCCAGCAGCCGGAACGTTGGATATAGTTGTTCAAGTGCGAACAGACTCTCGCTGAATTGTTGTTGTTATGCTGCAGGTTCCGGTCGACTACAGGCACCGCATCTTTGACTTTCTTCGTGGCCAGCCGCCGCCGCTTGCAACGCAGTATCTGGAGCACGTTGTCTTTCAGCTGAAAGACTCCACACGGAGCTTTCACACCGACCTTGCTAAGCGGTACCTTTCCGAATACGCCTTGCACAAGAGCGACGCTGGTGGGAGGATGCCGCCGACGATTATTGAGCCTGACATGAGCAATCTAACTATTCTTGCTGACAGAGGACTCTAATATCAGCAGCAAGCTTGTGCGTCTGCTCGAATACTCCAACAGCTATGACCCCGAGGCGTTGCTCCAGAGTCTACCTAATGATGGTCAGTTGGCTTTCAAAGCTCTTTATCATTACCAGTCGTTGCATTCAGGGGTCCGACTAAGACATGTCACGGATCAAAGGAATGTGGCAAGTGAGAGCAGTGGTTTATGGTCGGCTCAAGAAACACAGAGACGCCCTTGAAATCCACGTCAAAAGGTTGCACTCGTATGAGGGTGCGCGGCTCTACTGCGAACGACACTACAATCCGACCGATCCTCAGTCTCGCAACATTTTCACCATCCTGTTTGAGCTTTGCATGTTATCGACGGACCGAACAACAGAGCAAAATCTCCACTTCCTAGCAATGTATGCTAGCAAGATCAACGGTTCTATTGTAAGCTTTGATTGTTTGTTTGACGAGATGTGATCGAATGCTCCTGACGTACATGACCGAAACAGGCACTGCGATTTCTTCAGCCAACAATGCCACTCACCGCATTAGAGGAATATTTGTCCACGTCTCTGGACTCTCTTGCCAATTCAAAGAATGCAGGGCTCATCCAACTGGCTATCCTGCGGGCTGAGCGTGCTCAGGTACGCTGGTGCAATCGAATCATTGTATGCCACAATTTGGAAACTAACATAGCTGTGCACCAATCCAGCTTCAGGAGCATTTGATGCATCTCCAAACACAGCGTGTTGAGATTGCCGACGACAACATGTGCCGAATCTGCCTGAAGCGAATTTCGACAGCCATGTTTACACATTTTGCCGATGGAACCACTGCCCATGCTTACTGCGTGACGTGACTCTGCACTTCTTGTTTGGCCACCAGATCAAAGTGAATGAAACGTCAGTCGGACCGGCGATATTATTGGATTGATTGGGGTTTCAAGGCATGGTATTTCCCGCTTGGATGTTTGCTGTCCGCAAGTTAGGCGTTGGATGGTTTTCCCTTTGCAAGATTGATCACTGTCTCCAACTTTGTCGTCTCTTCGTCGGGTGTCTGGCTCTTTCGGCGCAAATTTGGCGAGAGCTTAAGACTGATAACAGTGCCCTTGTCGTCGCCGACAAGAATCATGGGCTCGAACGGGTTGAACGCGATGTGCGTCAGCTTGGTTTTACGAACGACCTGCTGTCGCAGATAGGAGCGTACTTGTTTTCGTTGAGATCGTAGACAAACACCTATGCACACACCGGGTAAGATGGCCAAACAGTAAACAGGCAGCCCTTGTTCATGATGGCGTGGCTATAATCCATACCTTGCCCTCAGCGGTGACTGCCGCAAACACGGTTGATGAGTACGGTGCCCATGCGACATCTCCGACGGATCCGTTGAGATCAAATGTCATGACAGCCTTTGGATCGTTGTGGTCCCACAGCTTCACAGTCCAGTCTGCGCTCGCGGATAGGAAATAGCTTCCATGGAACGGATTATAGCGGACTGTATAGACCGACATTTGATGACCCTAACTTTGGCTGTTAGTCTATGAATCGCTGATATGCATCACAGCAGTCGGCTTACTTCAAACGAAAGCAGGTATTGACTGTTGTAGTCCTTAGAACATTTGTAGATTCGCCCTTCCTCGGTGCCGACTGTGAACAAGTGCTCAACGCGTTTGTGGAAGTCAAAGCAGCATCCACCGGCAAGTGAGAACAGACGCTCGTCATCAGCGTTGTGGCTGCCTGCGTCTCCGTCGTACTTAAGCGCAATGGCATCCTTATATGTCGATTGAACATGTTGACATTGATCAATAACCATTTTCGACCCAAGAGTCGACAACTGCATCGATCGCTGTGGCCATGCAAACGTACAGTGTGCAAAAGCTCGTTTTTGAGAAGTGTCCATTGCGTAACACGGCCATCGGATGAAACCGAGAAGAAATTGAGGTTGTCGTCCAGGTCGTCCTTTTGCCAGCATACCTGTATCCCACGAATTGGTCCATGTTATTCCATCGTCGCGTCGCCAACATATGGCTTGGCAAATGTACCTGCCAGACTGGGTCGGTGTGGCGTCCCCCTTTTGTTGTGGACTTGAAGATTGGTGCATCGACTTTCTTTTGAATGTTGTACACCAAGACTGTTCCGTCGTACAGCCCGACGGCAATCATGGACGGATGCTGTGGATGGAAATGCAAGCACATGACTCCCGATTCGGTGACGTAGACATACTCTGGGTGCGATGGATTCTTGAGAGTAAAGCACGCAATCATGCCGGGACCCTGCCGCGAAAAATCGTACGACCCGTAACCGACTGCAAACAAATCCGTCGACTGAGGGTTCCAGCACAGAGTCGTGACCTGCTTCTTCTTTTCCTTGTCAAAGATGAACTTCCACAACGGAAGAAGCGTGCCACCTGGACAAAATGTCAGCCATAGTTTGCAAATCTTTCCACATCTGCCTGGCTCACTTTTTCTGTCGCCCAGCTCATCGGATGCGTCTTCCCAGTACTTGTAATCTTGCGAAATGTCATCAAAGGTGTTTTGATTGGCCATACGCTCAATCGTGATCATCGCTTTCCGGAGCTCTGCGTTCTTGTAGTACACGTCTTCTCCGTGCGCATCGGACGAGACAGCGGCCCCCTTGTCTTCATCCTTGTGTCCTTTGGCTCCACCTGGAGCTGGCGCCTGTGATCCATTGCCGTTCGTGGCCCAACGTGGTCAATAAATGCATTATTGGCGAGCTGTAAATATCATCATCATCATCATCATCATCATCATCATCATCGAGCCGCCCACCTTGGCTTTTTCCTTGGCCGCCTTTTCCTTGTGCTGAATATCCTCAGAGTAGGCGTCAAAAATAGTCCACTGGTTTACAGTAAAGCTGTACGTGCGTTGCGGAGGCGGCTCAGTGTTGGTTGATCGCTCCTGCGTGTTTTTAGCGCCAAGTCGTTAGCTGCATAGCACGTTTGCAAGTGTTGAATTCTGGGGTCCACAACCCAAAATCCACTTACTCTAAACGGATTGTTGACCGTTTGAGCTGCACGTTCGCTAAAGTTGAACTGGTTTCTCAGCGGAGCCCTTGCAGACTTTTTCACGTCGTCTCCCGTCTCAGCTTCTGTGGTTGTGTAGCTGGTGATGGCCTTGGGTGCTTCAAGAGTTGCATCTGCTTGTCAGCATTATCTTCGGAGCCTCGGTAGATCAGATAGCTGTTGGCAGCCGTGTTAATCGAGTGTCTAGTGGTTTGCGCAGCGTCACTGTACGCAGATTGGCTCGTACCCATCGAACTCAAAGTGAAAGACAATGTGCTCCATGTTCGGGCTTGCTTTGAATACGCGCTCCTTGTTGTTGTAACGTGCAATGTTTTGAGGTGCGTGCGGGTTGTTGGCGTTCAGGATGCGTGTCAGCTCCTCTTCGAGCTCAACTTCTGTAAGCTGAAGTTGTCCGGGGGGCTTGAGAAGCACTTTGGGCTAGTTTCATTTGTCCATCGACCGTTCGACATTCATGTACATAGTGGTTGTTAGCCGGACTTCTTGGACTGCCTTTTCCGGTCGAACAGGTCGAGACGCGTCGCATCTATAGAGATGACACGTCCACGTCCACGTCCACGCGTGCGTCCACGTCCACATGCAGTCTAGCTGCTATACTTACCGGAAGCCAGTCGTCGTTGCCTCCCCCAGCAGGCTGCTCTGGGCCATCAAGGGACTTTAGCGAGTGGACAGACAGCGACTTTTGCGGCATGTTCGCCTCCACGGGTGCCTGTCAGCAGGGCAGCCACGACATGGAAGTTGTGCGTGTTTTGCTGCAAGAGTCAGCAGGTGTCGCGGGAATGTTGTCACGGTAGGGGTGTGCCTGGTGGCAAGACCAGCGTGTAGCGGCCGGCCGCAGGCAGACGTTCCCAACGACAAGCGCCTTCTGCCCGCTGCCTTCTGGTGCCATCTGCTTGCCTTTGACTTTCTCTGGCTCTTCATTGCTTTATGTTTGGTTGGGGAAACGCTGAGGGGTGTTTAAGCTTGCTGTATCATGGGCTTGAGCGGATTGTTTCCCTCGAGCCATTCGCCAAGCCAAGCCTGTTGATCAACACAATCGTCAAGGCACAGTCGGTTGGCATTGGCAATAACAGCCATGCAATGGAACTCAAGACTTACAATGGGGTCTGCGGGCTTCTCCTTGCACAGCTCAGTCAGGCCTTGAAGCAGAGTGGGGTAGATTGCAGTCTCGAGGAACAGCTTTGCGTGATCCATCGATGGGATTGGATCGACAATGGCTGCCATGGAGTGCCGTCTGATGTGAATACTTCCGCTTACATACCAGACACAGCAATGGCAGCCTACCGTCAGGAAAGAAGAAGTGCAGCTCTCTTCGCGCAGTCAGAATATCCTCGCTGTAATGGATTGCGTTGTGAAGCTCGTCTTTCCCGCCAAAGACGGCACGAAGACTGTCACCAACACCATCATTCCGATCAGCAGTCCATTGCCAAACGATGCTTCGCGGAAAGATGACGAGGCTTGCTGACCAGTTTGGATTGAGCGAGCGACCAATATCTGGGTGCTTTGGACCCACAAACGACTGGATTTCTTCGTAGAGGCTGAGCTTTTGAACATTCATGACGACGGTTGGCCCACTTATGCCCAAGGATGAGGCAGCACGGGTTAGTTGCTTACTGTCAATAGACATCTAGCGTTGCTGCTCCTGTGTACCGCCCACCTGGTCATGTAGGCCACCAGCCGCGAAAAGTTTGGGTCATCAAGGTCTTCTTGGTAGAAGTCAGTCGCCTGCTCTTCGGTCAGACGAACAGTGCGCGTCTGTTGTTGTCCGTCAGAGTCGAGTCGAGTCGAGTCGAGTCGAGTCGAGTTTTACAGAGACAGACGGTCAGAAAGCAAAGACCAAGTCATGGCCATGGTTTGGCACGTACCTGCAGAACCTTGTAGCCGGCCTGCTTGAAGCGGTCCTCAATGTCATTCTTGCGCGGTACCGCATCTGGCTTGATCAACACCAATGTTGACTCCATTCTGTGCCTGCATATCACGCCATGACACAAGAGTCAGCAGACATCATTGACGACCAGTGGACGGCGCAAATCAGCGAGCACGTCAGCCCACCAACTAACGAGAATGTGACTTGCTTTGTCGATGGCGAGGATCGCGATCCATTCGGGCAATAATAAAGTGGAACTCGGGTCACGTGAGGTGACACGCGACTGTAAAGCCGATGCCAAGGGGCAGACAACGGCTCGCTGATAGGCTAGGTGGTGTGCAGTTGACCGGAAAGTGCAGCAGCGTCTGGATCTCTGTCATGGCGCGCCGTTCCTGTGCTCGCATCACGCAGTGGCTGCATCTCGAGAGGACTCTCAAACCAGCCGACCAATCAGGGCCCGACTCTCAAACCAGCCGATCATTTTGTGACATGGCACATCGTTTTTCCAACCTCCCAATTCGACAACTAATGGCAGCCACATTCGTCAACCTTGAGCAGCTGTGAGTGCCGTTGCTGGATGGATGCTGCTGGCAGTCCAACCGACGCTGGATGTGGACGGCTGGAATGGACAGGCGCCATGCCAAGCTTGTGTCGGACCGCATCGATGCCGAGCTGGAGCTCGAACGGCAGCAGTTGATAAAGGCTCGGAACGATCCGAAGCTGCTCATCCTGGGCAGCGGCGACTCGGGAAAGACGACCTTTCTGAAGAACATACAGCTGGCTCTGGGAGGCGGATTCAGTGCGCCGCAGCGAGAGGTCTACCGCCAGCAGATGCTGTCCAACATTGTCGAGTCTGCCAAGGGGCTTGTTGCCGCCTGCGACGCTCTTGGGCTTGACCTCGTCTCGGGACACGCCGCCGAACGGGTAAGCCGTCGAATGCTGGCACGCCCGCTTGCTGGGCGACTGCTTGCGGGGGGGACTGCTTGCGTCCGCCAGTGCACCAATCGACCAAGTGCCAGACAGCAGCTATCGCAATAGCGGCTGGTCCTGGACCAGGCTGCGGCCCAGTACCGGCTCTGGGCTGCTGTGTCACCTTCGCCGCACCACCTTCCCCTCAAGGCTGACCAGCGCTGACACGGCTTGTTTGCCGCAATTTTGTCCTCATGCGGTCCAACATGTGACGCACACCAAACCGTCTGTGGCGGAACAACAGGACACGGTCCTCAGCTATCTGCACGACGGGACCAGCAGGCTCCCGGACGGCTTCACACATGCCGTGTCGGTGCTCTGGGCAACCCACGCCATGCAGGCAGCATGGTGCAATGCGCACAAGTTCAAGATCCAAGATACGGCAGACTAGTAAGCCGCCCATTTGCTGCCAGAGCCGTTCCAGATTGCTAAAGCTGACGCGGTTGTGCTCGACCGCCTGGCAGTTTTCTGAGCGCAGCGGTGGCAATGGGAAAAGAAACGTACACACCAACGGACATTGGTAGGTCACGCAGCATTGGCAGTTGTGCATAGCATGTCTGACATCATTTCGACGACAGACATCTTGCATATACGCCACGCGACAACAGCCATCAGTGAATACCAGTTTATGGTGGAGGGCCGCCGATTCAGGTTCTTTGATGTTGCAGGCCAGCGTGGGTTCCGGAAACAATGGGTGTGTGGGAGGCTGCTCTGGGGATGCGATCCGACCAACGGAACTGTGTGTACGGGCACTGACGACTATATCCACAGGCGTCGCATTTTGACGGGGTGCATGCAATGCTTTTCATCACGTCTCTGGCAGGGTTTGACCAGATGCTGGACGAGAATCCTGCAGTGAATAGGATGATGGATGCGCTGCAGCTGTTTGAGGAGATTTGCAACAATGCGCTGCTGTGTAAAGCGAGCATGATTCTTTTCCTCAACAAGAAGGACCTCTTTGAGCGGAAGCTCAAGCATTCAAACATGTCCGACCACTTTCCCGACTATCAAGGTACGCTGCTGGCGGATGGTTGCTGACTCCAAACATGCGCATTGGCTCCTGTCCACTTGGCTGACGCTGGCGAGCACTGCTGTGATAGGACGCAATGAGTACACGCCGGTCCTCTCCTTTGTGCAGCGCAAGTTTATGGGCAAAAAGCTCAACCCCGAAAAGTCGCTCTATGTGCATACCACATGCTGCACAAACCAAAGGTCGACGGCGTTTCTTGTGGCGTCCATCACGTAAGGCGATTGCGATTTATTGATGGTGAGCAATACACTGACGCCGATGGGAAACAACACGGTGTATGCAGGGACACCATGCTCAAGGCACGTCTTGCAGAGCAGGGTTTCATGTGACAGGCTGTGATAGGATTAAAAATGCATTTGCAAGGGAACACAACCGTCCGAGTCGAGAGACGAGCTGTTGGCCCGGCCATTTGGCTCCTCGCAGACGTTTTGAAGGACAGCGCTGTCCAGACGACGCCAGAACAGACGTTCATCATTGCACACAAGCCACCGGCTCAGCGACGCGTTGAATGCAATGTCCGAAATCGAGATCCACAAAAAAAGAGTCCGATAATGTGGCAGTGCCTGTTGACAGTGCGAGACAGAGGGACAGACAGAGGGACAGAGGGACATGGTGGTGGGCGGGACACGCCTCTGGCTGGTGCCTGGCTGTCCCATGTCTGTCCATGTCTGTCCCATGTCTGTCCCATGCATGCCCCGTGTCTTTCCCACAGCTGCCCCACAGCTGCCTCCCAGCCAGCAGTGCCAGCAGTGCCAGCAGTGCCCGTGGCTGCACCGGCCAGTCCGCCAGTCCGCCAGCCAGCCCGCTCGCCAGCCAACCAGCCCGAGATCGCGGCCTTGTCTCAAGGTCTCGTTGCCTCGTTGCCTCGACTAAACACACACACACACACACACCTGCTCCCTCACCGTCCCTCACCGTCCCTCGCTCGCTCGCTCGCTCGCACCACCACCACCACACACTGGCTGCCAAACAACCCGCGGCGACTTAAACCAAACACCGCTCTCTGTCTCCTGCCTGCCGACAGCGTATCTGCCTGCAGTGCTTGAACGGCACACGGCCACGACACCGTCAGACGACTGCCCACAGCCCACTGCCCACAGCCCGCGGCCCACAGCATACAGACCACAGCATACAGACAGACCACAGCACACAGACCACACTGCCGGCTTGACGCCAATGACCTCGGACACCGCATCGGCACCGGCTGCCTTGGCCATGGCTGCCGCGGCTCGCACGCCCATGAACCGCTCCTTTTCGTCCTTCCATCCTGCGTCTGCGTCTGCGACAGCGTCTGCGTCGACGTCTGCGACTGCCTGTGCAGGAGCCGCCGGGACAGCAGACTCTGCCAGCGACTCGGCGTCTGCCTCGGCGTCTTGCTTGTCGGCCGCCGCCCTCTCTGCAGCGGTCCTGCAGCAGCATCGTCCATCGGCCTTTGTCCGCTCCACACACTACTCCCGCCAGTCTGGCATCCACCGACACGCCCGTCACCCGCTGCCTGATCGGCTCTTGCCAAGCCCTGTGAACGACCTCGATGAGCGCATGGTTGGGCCCTCGTCGCTGTGCAAGGGCTCGGATGCTCCCACGGGCTCTGCCTCAGCCGCAGCCGCAACCGATGAGGCAGCCGATGAGGCATCTGCCAACCCTTTCTCCGCCTCGCACGCCAGCACCAACGCGACAAGCAGGCCTGTGGCCGCGCATATGCAATCGCACCCACATCGCACCCACCCACACGCATTCCAGCCGTATCAGTACAGATATCACCGCCACCACTCGTTCGCCACCTTGCATGCTGCCCACCGTCAGCAGGGCGCCGCCCAGACCATCGTCGCTCGTCCGACCACCTACGACGAAGACGACGAGCTGGACGCCTTCCACCATCTGTCCCCCACGCTCCGCAAGTCGCTTGCCCCTGCCGACAATGACCTGCTGTCATCCGTGTCTGCGTCTATGTCTGCGTCTACGTCTGCGGTCTGCGTCTTCATCCACATCGGCACCATTGCTGCCATCCTCTCGCTCCCGCGCCATCTCAGGGTCCAGCAGCCACGCGCTGTTCCGCCCGAATCCATCCGTCCAATATCCCGCCCGTTCTGACGCCGCACCAGTCATTCTGAATGTACGCAACCCGCCCCCTCAGCCGCCGCCACAGCCGTCTTCCGCCACTTCATCGTCTGATTCCGCCGAGAAGCCCGCCCTGGATGACGGCGCGTTCATCTGCGACTGCAAGGATCACTTGCACCACGACAATGTTGCGTTCTTCTCCGGCAACTGCCCAATCTCCATTGGCCCGGCATCGCCAGACAGCATCATCCTGGACAGCGACAGCGACTACCCTGGCGAGGGAGACAGCGCAAGCCACCGTGGCGAAAACTGCACCGTGAACTGTGCAATCGCAGATGCAGACAAGACGGCCGCTGATCGTCTTGACAATATCCCTGCGGACATGGACTCGGATGACTTTGACCTGGATTTGTTTGATGATGAAGATCTGCCCAACGGCCTTGCTGATGCCAAGGGGCCAGCTCAAGGACATCCCCTCCTTCAAGGTGCGTTGATGCTTGTTTTCTGCCTCTCACGCGCTCACGCTCTCACACACTCACTTCGCGTCTCCCAAATACCGTCTTTTCTTTAGACTTGTCTGTTGCAGGCTCTTCCTGGCTCTCCATCAGTGACGACACTCTGGCTATGAGCGAGTCCACCCTAACCTCAAAGTCGCGTCCATCATTGCTGATGACGGCCACAAGTGACTTTGACGACTCTCGGTTCTCGACAGACTCTGAGACCGTTGGGCAGATCGATCTGTACGCCCGCTTTAGCGATAACGACGCCAGCAGCATCTTTGATCCCAATGACGGCAAGACCAAGATGTTGCTGCTGCACGACTCTACAGCCCACGCAGATGTGGCTGCCAAGGATTGCTTGCAAACGTCCGCCACAACGCCTTTAATGCCTGTGCATACCCCTTGCCATGACGGTAGCTTTCTCGCACGCCTTCTCGACCGTGCAGACAAGCCTGCGTGCCACATCAACTCGATTGATACAGGCGATTCGTCCGTGTGTGCCCACAAGAGCGATGCTGTTGCCAATGCATGCGAGGCCAAGCCAGACACGGGCGGCATCCATAACCAACTCGGCGCATCAAAGGGGCCCGATTCAGCAACTCTCCTGTCTCGGCACGCGCCACTGCTGCAAGAAGATCGTCATATTCACCCACACCTACATACCCACAATTCATCGGCAAACGACAACGAGGACGAAAACGAGGACGACTTCTCGACGGCCACCTCTGCTGCGCTCTCGGTTTCGCTTTCTGTTTCGTCTTCGCAGCAGTCGGGCTCGTCTTCGCAACCTTCTGACACAGCTGGCCTTGCTCAGTTGCTCGACCCGAATCGCTCGCATCGCCATGGGCCCATTCACCCGACTGGTCTGGCTTCCTGTCCGACTTTGAGTCCGAGGCTGTCACCATGCCTAACCCTATCATGGGCCTCCCTGGCGACAGCCAGTGCATGGATGCCAGCCAAGACTTTCTTCTGGATGATAGCCCGTCAAGCGCCACGGTTGATTACAATGATACCGTTGATCCTGAGAGCACATTGCTTTGTGATCAGCCGCAGCCCTGGCAACACAACTGCGGCACGCCTGACAACATCACTCGTGACCGACCTCGCATTTCGTCCGCCTCCGCGTTTGATTCCATGCTTCATCCTGGCGACGCTCCTCGCAGATATCTCCAACCGCCTATTGAGAAGCATGTCTCGTGGAGCTCGCCAACGCGGCCCAGATTAGGTGCACCCATGGGCTCTGAATCGTCGTCCGTTATGGCACGCACCTTTTCGAGCCCGCCCAGCTTCACGTGCTCTTCGTCAGGCTCACATTCCGCTCTTTTCTCGCCACGCTCAACCCATGATGACACTTGGTTACTCATGCTGTCAGAGTCGGACAGAGACGATGTGGCGGCCGCTGTTGCTAGCGCGTCGCTTGTTGGAGCAGCTCCAGTCGATATCAAGTCTGTCCCGGCATGGTGTAAGTAGCCCTGCTCAAGTTGCTTACTGTGCATGCCGTTGCGTAGCATTGCCGATGATGCTTTGCTGGCTTGGTTGCTTATTCACTGATCCATGCTGGACCCACAGATCGGCCCACCCCAGACCCGCCTCGCTCCGAGATCTGTGCCACGTGTGCTGCTTGCAGTTTGTCGCCTACTGCCACAGCCTCGCTATGTACGCAGCAGCCTGGCAACGCGTCTGGCCAAGGACGATCGTCTGTCATTCCGCCGTGGCACATGTCGCCGTCAAGTGTGCCGCCCATTCTTTTACCGCTCTCATTGGCAGCCACAAGCGCATCTGCATCAGAGTCATCCGCTGATCAGGTGTTGGGACCAGAGCCACCTTCCTTTGCAGCCGCACCACACACAGATGCGTCTGCATTCCATCTCGCCTCTGCGCACGCTGTCCAAAACGCCAGTTCTGCTCAAGGATCGGCAGGCCATGGCGGAGCCACGACAGAGCCAGTTTGTACAGTTCACGGCCATGGAGATGCCAGCCCGACCTGGCAGCATCTCCATCGCAAATGCCCGCCTATTTCGGCATCTGCCATCCTCTCTCTTCTGCTTCCCACATACCACGAGACGATCGGCCGCCCGCTCCACATGACGCCGGCCCAGGCGTTTGACCACCTAGAGCCGTTTATCCCCAACATTGCCTTTCCGGAAGCCTACAGCCGATTCACATACGTCGATCAGGCGGACATGGACAGCTGGGTACATGATCTGGAGTCTGTACAGAAAGTCCAGTACGACTGCCGTGCCGGTGGAGGTCGTCAGGCGGTCCACTCCAGCGCGACCCAAACCATCGTTGCCGGCGCTGCCTCTGGCGATGGCGCTGTGCTGACGTCGCCTTCCAACCCGACGAGGCGGAGCAAGCGGATTGCAATGCGCGCCGAGTCTGCCAATGCCGGCACCCCACACGGCTTTCCGTCGGACCACGCAACGTCTACCCTGGATCGTACCAAGCGCTTCCGGCACGATCATTCGTACTCGCGCCATACCTTGAATACTTGAGCTGGCTCGCTTCCTTCCAATATTCATACAATTACCACAGCCATGTCAAGTTCACTTCCTGGTTCTCATTCACTGGCAGCGTCTGCCGACAAGGCGGCTGTCCAGACAAAACCACCAACCCCGCTGCCAAAGTCTCTCTTTGGGCCTGTTCGCACCAACCGCAAAGAGTACCGCCACCGCAAGAAGAAAGCCAGACGACAGCGACTACGCCAGAGCCACGCCATCCCGATATCTGCCGAGGCCAACGATGACTCTGAGCAGGGTGACGACACGGACGAAGCCAGGTATGCACGCATGTCTGTGCAGGAGCAGACCGTCATGGTACGGCTCGAGGCTGCCAGCCGATATCCTTTTCAGTTGCGCTTCAGACTGCATTGCTGCTGTATTGCGTGAGAACGGCCAAAGCACAACCGGCAATCGCTGAAGGGGGATGACATCCAACCACGACCATTGATGATGATGATGCTGTATCTGTTAGAGTCCATGCGGAGCAAGAGCGGCAATGGCTTGAGCGGGAGGCACAGTTTGAGGCGCAGATCGAGGCACGGCAACGGCGAATGCAGGACTTGGAGCAGCGAGAGCGAGAGCGTTTGGAGCGAGTCAAGGTTGGACCAATGTCCCCGAGATGGCCAGTGGCATTGCACACCCTTTTCTTACATGAACTGGACTGGACTGGACTGGACAGAACAACTGGGGGGATGCATTCGAGAGCTTGCGGCGCACACTGGCACAAGCAAGATCTGCAAGTGTCCGATCTGCGCCAATGATGCCTTGGCACCAACTTTAACGTCGCCAGGGCGTTTGGCAGCAGCAGCATCCGCGCCACAGTCACAGCTTCAAACACCAGAGTGCAGGTTTTATTCAAAGACTGGTGCTTGCCCTCGAGGATCCAGTTGCCAGCAGACACACACGCATCCCATCTTGAGCAAGTGTCTCGTCTTTCGCCACATGTTCCAGCCGTCGCCATTGCCGCTACAGCATGCACCACCGCAGGGATCTCAGCAAACTGCATCGCAGCATGCTCTCATGACTGCATCCCACTTTGCACATCAGTTCACGTCTTTCTTCAAGGACATCTCACAAGAGTTTGCAAGACACGGACCGCTGCAGCACATTTACATTTGCCGTGTGAAAGCACCATCTCCCCACCACACCACAGCGGAAACGTGTATGCCGTGTTTGACACGGAAGAGTCTGCGCTCAAGGTTCTTGCTGTGATGCGCGGACGGTGGTTTGGTGGGCGTCAGCTGCAGTGTGATTTCTGTCCATATCCGCCTTCTGTGTATGCCAGCAACTACAATCACTTCCGTGATCAACTGCTTTGCCACGAGTTTGAAGAGTATGGCGCGTGCTCTCGGGGTCTTTCTTGCTTATGTCTGCATGTAAGTTTGCGCAGCTTGCTCGTCATCGGTGGCGAGCCATGTCTGCTGGCGATGCACCAACGGTTACCAACCATGCACCACTGCAGATCTACCGCAATCCGTCCCAGTTCATCCCTCCTGCGCAGCCCATACAGTCGCCACAAGGGAAAGTACAACCATTGCATTCCAATGCGCACGACCAATAGCGCCAATCCGGCTCGTCTTCACAAGCGGCCGATCGGACTTGTACAGCAGATTGACGGCACTGATGGCCGTTCTGGCAGTGGGTCGTTGAAACGCTATAAAACTTCAATGGTTCATGACGACGTTGGCAATACGATCCGCTTGCTTATGCCTGGGCTTGCGCCTGCGCGATCTGCAACGGGGCGTTGTGCCGTGGTCATCGTCCATGGATGGGCGAGCAGGCCCGGTCAGCCAACATGCCAACAGACAAATAGACAGACAGACAGACAAAGAATACAATCGCAGACATGCAGGCAGAACGCACCTGCTGAGCCTGCTGCTGCTGCTGTCTCTGCTGGTGCTCCTGCTGGATCATGGCCGTCTCTCTCTCCACCTCAAGCACCACAGGCAAGAACACCAAAAGGCCGGCGGTCGCCAACACCCACACGCCAGAGCCGACCGTTCTCACGGCCGCCACGGAAAACTCGACCGTCTTGGAGACCGTCGTGTACACCTTGGCACGGGTGACTGGCGACACCACATCGACAAGCGCAGCAAGACGCTCGCCAATCGTCTCCTTGAACTCGTGGTTGAACTTGTGTCTGTCCTCGTCGTCGTCGTCGTCGTTGTCGTTGTCGGTCTGATCAGCGTTGGCGAGTGCAACAATACCGTCGTCCTCCTCGTCGTCGTTGGCGGCGTCGTCCTCGTAGTCATCGTCGTCGTCGTCTTCGTCTTCCTCGGAGGAGCCAATGGCAGCCTCGGCCTCGGCCTTGCGGGCCTTCTCAAGGGCCTCGTCGGCAACGGCCTTGTCCGTCTTGTTCACCGTCTCGTTTGACGCTGTGACCTCTGCCAGTTGAACCATGTCGTCGCTTTGAATATTTTCGGTAAATTGGGATATTTCCCCGGACAATGACACACAGCAGCCGGCACATCACCGTCCTGTCCGATACCGGCAGTGGCGACGACGACGAGGTGGTGGTGGTGGTCAAGCGAAGAAGCAGCCGTCTGGGAGGCACAGCCGAAGCAAGTGCACAGTCCACAGCCGCCGCTGTGTCCAAGGAGCCCGCACCACGCCAACGCATTGCCGGTCCAGGCCCAGCAAAGGCCTTTATCGGACATGGCCAGAACGACAGCGACCGTGCAGACCGTGCAGACTCGCCCGACCCGCTCACGGCTCGTGCCAGCAACGGCAGCGACAACAAGCAGCATCGGCCCGGTCCATCGCCAATGGCCGAGCGTCTGACAAGAGAGACAACCCCAGAGATCCCCCATCTGAAGGGAGCCAAGGATGCTGCGCTCAAGGCTCGATACAGCCCAGTTGTATCGTCGGCCTTCTTTGGTTCATCGTCAGCGTCTGCTGCTTCGGCGCCAACAACACCCACCGCCGCTCTGCCGTGCATATGGCCCGCTCCAGCACACTGGTCATGCCGCCCACACTGTCAGCCAAGCGGCGCTACGAGTCTGAGCCATCGTCACCAACAGCCAATGCCATCTCGGACAGTCTCCACCCGCAGGTCGACTCGCCCAGCAAACGCCTTTGCACAACGCCGTCGAGCCGTATCTCGAAGCGCGTCCATGCATCAACACCGACCTTGCCACGAGACTTGCTGCCTCCGGTCGTGTCTCGTGCATCGGCAGCAGGTGGCCACAGCCCGTCGTCTCGGCATCCTTGCACCCCAGTTCGAAAGCACGAGTTGCGTCCGCGTTTGTCGACTGGTAAAGCAGCACAATCTCTGGGGTTGGCATCCAAACCGGTTTCGGCAGCGGTTGCTCTGGACGCCATCAACGTCAACAAGCCCCATACAGTGGGAGTCGTGTCGCCAGTCCCGGGCACTACAGGCTACCCAAGCACTGACGTGTCCCTGCTGGAGCCTCCTCGATCGTTTGCTGATTGTCTGCGCAAGGCAGGGACCGCTGATGACACGGACGCCAAGCGATCCGAAGCACAGCCTGAGCCGGGTTGTGAGCAAAGCGTCCTGCAAAGTGTTCGTCGTTCGTCTCGACTGGACAGCTCTGTGTCGCAACAAGCAAATGCCGGCAAATCTATGCCAAAGGTTGCTCCATCGCCAAAACACCAGCCAAAGGCGTCACACATCACTGCGCCATCGCCCGAGCAACTTGCACGGAATGCAATCATGGAGCGTTTCTCCACTCGCGTTGCTGAAAACTTCAGCTTTGCTGGTCAGGATGATCGCCAGACTGCATCGTAAGTGCTTGAACAATATCGGCTTGCATTCTTCAATGTGCTTATTCTCTCTGGCCGATTGCTTTGTGGTTGTACAGAATGGTGCATGATTTGCTTGAAAGAACCGTCAAACTGGGAGAGAGCAACTCGATGCTTATTGTGGGTGGTCGCGGCACAGGCAAAACCACGGTGCTCAATGCGGCTCTCAGGCGTCTTGCTGCAGTTGAAGAGTCGGCAGGAGTCGGCTCAGCCAAACCATTCTATGAAGTTTACCTCAGCGGCCTGGTGCATACAGACGATCGGCTCGCTCTTCGATCGATCGCCAAGCAACTGCACATGGAGGCCAATGTCACGTCACGCCAGCCAGTAAGAAGGAGCAGACAGGCGCTCTCCTGCTTGCATCGACTCGATTGGCCAACTAATTCACTGCTGCAGGGATCGTTTGCCGAGACACTGGCGTATATCCTTGCAACACTCAAGGCTGGCACGCACAATAGCACGCCCATTATCTTTATCCTTGACGAGATGGACCTCTTTGCACAGCATGCCAAGCAGACATTGCTCTACAATCTGTTTGACATTTCGCAAAAGAACGAGAATCCAGTCGCAGTCATCGGGCTTACATGCCGACTTGTACGTTCTTTCCTGCCTTGTCTGCATTCTTTGGAGAGTTTGATCGCTGACCATTGCCTGGATATGCCGACTCTTTCTGTCCAGGATGCCATCGAGCTGCTCGAGAAACGCGTAAAGTCGCGATTCTCCCACCGCGTTTTGCATCTGTATCCTGCCAAGTCGTTTGAAGAGTTTTGTGCAACACTAGAGTCTATGATGACTCTGAATGCACAAGATATGCGCGCCACTGGCCATGGATACTCTCTTCGATTCAACCACATGTCAAGGTGCGAGCCACTGCCATGCATCTGCCAAAGAAGAGAGCAACACGGTCTTTCTGCATGGCTGCTCAAGGATGCCAAAACTGACATTGATCACACTTGCATGCCATTAGGCCATCTTTGCTGCATCGGGAACTGTATCCCTGCTCAAGAAGCTGCACCAGGTGTCAAGCACGTGGACCCTGGCGTTCAACGCATGCATCTCCACTCTCTGTGCTTGACGCCAGAGCATTCCTACCCTCGGCCCGAAATTCTGCAAGAGTCCATCGAGAGTGTGATGAGCGACAACAAAGTGGCCATGATCCAGGGTACGTTGCCTTTCCATTCCGTCGCAGCCTTGGGTGGATGCTTTGCCATCCTGTCTTTATGCTGATTTGAACCCATCTTCATCCAAACAGGATTCTCAGTGCTGGAGCTGTGTCTGCTCGTGGCAGTGCAGTGTCTCTTACAGCGCCAAGTCACTGCATTCAACTTTGAGATGGTGTTTGACGAGTACCGCGAGTTTGCCCAACGCGTGTCGCAGTCGGGCCGCATGGGCGCGGTTGTGGGCACTCCCAAGTCTGGATCCAGATCGGCGTCTGGGTCGTCCTTGTCGAATGCAGGTGGCAGCATCTTCTTTGTCAAGCGCGTTGCTCTCAAGGTACGCTTGCTCTGTCCGTCTTACGCCGCATCCGTCGCTATGCGTGGACCTGCAATGGCTGCATCTAACGCGCATATGGACAGGCATTTGAGACGCTTGTTGAGCTCGGCATGGTCCGTGCATGCGATGGCGGTGGGAGCATAACTGCGTCGTCGATATCATCCCTTATGCCATCGTTGCGGTCAGGTCCAAAGGAGTACCGAATGGTGCAGAGCCTTGTCAGCCGTGCACAGATACGCCAGGCCATCAAAGAGTACTCTGGACCGTGTCCCGATGCACTCGTCAAATGGAGTCTGTCGGGCTGACCATAGTAAGCATCTCTGTACATTTGGGATCATGGAGGAGATGAATATATTGAGGATCTGTTCAGAAATGTGACGGCTGCAAGGGCAACAGAGGGCAAAGAGACGGCGGCAAAAGCGGCACACGAAGAAGGAAATGCTGAAAAACACAAGCTCAATCCGCAGATGGACATTAGCAGATGGGGCCTTGTATGCGGCTGGAAGGACGAATACGATGATGGGCAAATGACTGCGAGCGTAAAGAGGCGAGCGCCGTCTATTTTGAAGGCGGGCAGTCGATCTTCAACAGCGAGCAACGCTGCCAGTACAGGACGGCCGCGAGAACGACAATGACGATAAGAACGATGGCCAGGACCCACCACAGGCGCTTGCGGGACGCCTCGCGGTACTTGATGGCCTGCGTCAACTCTGTGCTGCCCTGCTCAACGTACACTTGTGCATTCTCCACGTGTGTGTCGATGGTGTCGATCATTTCTTGCTGCGTCTGTTGGAGACAGCGACAGAGAGTCAGTTCGCCATGAACGCCAGCACGCGTGGTCATGGCAGGGGGGTGCAGTCCACGTACATCCAATAGCGTCTTCATGTCCAAGAAAAGCTGCGCAAGCTCCTCAATCGACTGCTCCATCTTGCGCAGCTCTTCGTGTCTGCCTTGCACTTCTTGCAAAGCGCGACGCTGCTCGCCGATGCGGCTGGAAAGCATCTCTTGCGCAAACACGGGCCCGCTGTGCGAATCGAGCGCACGCTCCACATCCTCACGAGACGCATCGGGGCGTGCTGCAGCCCGCAGCATCAGACACGACTGGTGCGTTAGCTCCAGGCCACAGGCACATACTTGGCAGCGCACAAAGACCGCATCACAACACTTACCAATACGGATCTCGCGCTCCATGCGCTGGCGGTACTTTTGCTTGTACGAGACCTGGACGTTTTGGTATGTCTGTGCAACGTCCATAAGCTTCTTTGCAAGCGTCGACTGCTGAGCCTTGCGCGCGTTGACCTCGGGGCCACGCATGGTCTTTGTCTCGTTGGACAGACGCTGCAGTCGCTGGCGGGCATCGGAAATCATATCGCTCGTTTCTGTCTGAACAGCATCCAGATCGCGGTTTATGCCTAGTGCACGAATGCGTTGTACGAATCAGCGCCAAAAACATCGTGCAGGGCAAGCCAAACAAAAAAGAACATCGATCACATACGGGCTGCTTCATCCTGGCGCACGCCGACAAGCGCTCTGTTGTGCAGACGCTCGATGGTGGCAATGTTGCGGTTGACGGCGTCGATCGACGCATTAATCTCGTCAACCTGCCAGCAGAACCATTGTCAGCATCAACGGGGCATCCATGGATCAGCTGGTGGATAAGCAGACTGAGCACAGCAGAAGGGCACACACACCTCGCTGTAAAAATCGCCGCCGCCTCCTCTCCCAGCGCGGGGAGGACGTCGTGGAGGAGGCCCGCCGCGCGGGGGCGAGTTGCGTCCGCTCATCTCGTACTCGTCGTTGCGACCGCCAGCTGCATAGCCACCACGGCCGCCTCTGCCATAGTCGTCGCGACCCCCACGATCGCTGCCGCCGTCTCGCAGTGACGGAGGCGCACCGTACTCGCTGCGGCCACCACGACTGCCGCCGTAGTCACCACCGCGCGAATAGTCGAGGGCGGCTGGCGCTGCTGGCTGCTGGCCACCGTACGACGGGCCGTTCTGGTTTGTGCGTCCGTTTGTCTGTCCAAGCCACCGACGCAGAGGATGTGTGTGCGGGTTGCAGACATGGCATGGATGGCCGGTTCGATCAGCGCCGCAAAAGCCACGGAGAGTGAACGAAGGGAGGCGCACAAGGCCGGTTTCAATCATGGAAGAAGCCGAGGGGTCAGTGGCGTTGATAAAGGCAGGTGGTAGGGCAGGCGCAAGATGTGCAGGCGGAGGGCAGGCACATGGATGCGTAGGTAGGTGGGCAGGGGCAGCCTGCAGCCGCCAGGTGGACAAGCGGCAGGCTGCCGTGGCCGCAGTTGAAACGCTTGAAGCCAGCAACGGCAGGCGGCAGGCGGCAGGCGGCAAGGACTGAGCGCCTGTCTTGCCTTTCAGCGGACCGCCTACAAGGTCTTGCTGCACAGGCCCCGCACAGCTGTGCAACTCCCAGTGCCGCACAGCAGCCCGTAGCAGCCCGCAACGGCCCTGCACAGCCCTGCACAGTCGGGCACAGTCGGGCACAGCCCATGAGCCACAGTCACGCACCCGAATTTCACCAAGACGGTCGCGGCTCATTTTGAAACGTTTGGCGAACGTTGGGCGGCCATGCCAGCATCGTTTCATTGAATCAGGGGTCCTTCTGATCGACCTCGATGACATGCTTGATGATGTGCGTCGCCCACTCGTCGTCCATGCTGGTGGTGGCATGACACGCCGGCCCACTTTACAATAAAACGCTGCTGTCCACGTGGATGCCCGCGCTTGCTTCCTGACAGCCATGGCTCCAAGCCGTCGTCAGATCAGGCGGTCAGACGAGTGCGACGGCCGTAGATCGCCCGTGTCTTCCGTGTCGTTACGGACACGAAGGGGTGCGCGCTCTGAATCTGCCACCAGGGCTGCTTCTCCTGCTCTTGAAAGTGGCGGTGCGGCATAGTGTGCAGCCGCTGCCACGTTGGCAGGGATGCTCGTGACGCCGCTTCCGCTGCCAAGTGTCGACGAAGAAAGCGCCAGCCGTAAATGGCCGTCATTCGTCTCATCGTCATGATGATGCTGCTGCTGCTGGTGACGCGGCCGTGACTGCAGATCACTGCTGTTCACGATCCCAATCCCAATGCTCGATGCAGAGGCTGCTGCCGTTGCATTGTGCGTTGTTGCACTCCCCACGTTCTGCTCGACCCATTTGAGAACGTCCTCGGCAGTCTCCACGTGGTCGTCGCCGTACGTTCCAAACTCGTGCTCAAACTCGTCCAGCTCGTCATCCATGTTGCCATGCCCGACATTGTGAAGCTTGATGCCGCGCGGGTCTGCGTCCGGGTCTTCTTGCGCAAGCTGGTCGAGTCCGTACCGCTGGTTGTTTTCTGTTGGACGCCAGAGCACACACACGCTCACAAACACGAAAAAGTAGATGATGTTCATGCTGCACGTACGCATCGCAAGTTGGAGACTGTCAGACGTGCACGCAACACTGCCGACGCCAGCGACAGGTTTGAAATAACTTACGCGCCATCAAGAAGCATCCAGCGCCATTTCCACTGGAACGCAGTCCACTCAATCTCATAGCGATGCGACAGATTGACCTGAGTGGATGCATCAATCAGCAAGATGGGCTGGCCCTAGCCATTCTCATCGCCAAACTTACCGAGTTGGCCACAACCACCGCAAGAACGGCTATCGCAGATGCGACCAGAATGTACCAGAGTCCTAGGGTTTCCATACCATGTAATGTCGTGCCGAGAGTCGTGTATGGTTAGGTTCCGTGTGAGCCACGCGTTATGCCTCATTCTGTCTGCCGTCAGCCTACATACTTTGGTACATGAGTAGCTTGACACTCTGACGACGCGATTTGAGTCGCTGAATGGTATCCGTCATGCCTGTGTGTGTCCGTGTGTGTGCACAGCCATGGTTAGCACCATCGATCCATCCATCCATGCATATGTCATAACAATCAAAAACACTCGAATAGCATGCACAAGTGGATACCAGCAAAGATCCACGTGTAGAACGAGGTCATGGTCAGCGAAAGTGGAATGGCAATGAAGAAGACTAGCACGGCGTTCTTGTCTTCTGTAAGCAGCGCACTGGCCGAGTACGACACATTGAACACAAAGTGGACAACGCCGAGGGAAATGCATCGCTTCATCGTATCGCCGAGCGTGGGCCTGCCAAACCGCGGCCATGCGCACAATCAGTCAGAGGGGGTTAAACCCCCCAACAACAAAGCCACAATGATTATGTGCATAGCTTACTTGAGAACGCCATATCCGAGCGACACAATGAGGAGCATAAAGAACGACAGGCTGATGCGTCCAGAGTTGAAGATCACGACCAGAACAAGCAAAAAGTTGGACACCCTGCCTGTGCCGTTGAAGTTTTCATAGAGGCCCTGGCGATCATGGCAAGCAAACATGTAGGCAAGCGTGAGCCATCACTACCAGGTCGTGTGCGCTAAGATCCAGCTCGAATCACGAGGGGCATGCATACATAGTTGAACGCCATTTCCAGAATCAGAAAGGCAATGACGCCAGAGACAAAATGCTGGATTGGAAGAAGATCCACCCAGTAGCGGAACGAGAGTGCCATCCAGATGACGCCAACCGCCAGATACGCCATGGACATGGCGCCATAGAACTGTGGCCACACCGTTTTGTAAATGTAACGTCGCAGTTGCAGTCAATCAGAGATGATGGTCGAGTCAGTTTGAGGGAAACACTGCTGTGCATGGAAACGCGCCAGCCGCGTACCGTTAACGCAGGGTAGAATAGAGCAGGCAGCAGGCCGTAGGGATTTGTGACGACGACATCGACTGTGTAGTCGACATCCTCTTGGAGCTCCGTCTCAATAACCACACAGTAGAGGCCCGATGCCTTTGCTTCGTACGTAAACTTGAATGTTGAGTTTCTGATAAACACGATCGGGCGAGGAGCAGGTGGTGACGGCGCTGCAGGTGGAGCTGGGGAAGGCGCGGCTGGAGCGGCTGCTGGCGAAGCTGAGGGAGATGGAGCTGGAGCCGGGGCTGGAGACCCTGACGGCTGTGGGGCAGGAGCAGGAGCAGGAGCAGGAGCAGGAGCAGGCGAAGGTGCGGTCGAGGGTGCACCTGGCGGCTGAGGCGATTGCCGCTTGATCTTTCTGGCATGGCGCGGCTGGACACGCAGCAGAGAGCGAAGGCTGCTGTCACCGGCAGCCACGTCGGCGCGTTTCTGGAAGCTGGCCAGATCCGCAGGGGTGTTTGGAGGAGCCCAGAGGACACGCTCGTTCAAGATGGGGGCCTTTAGCGGCGACTGCTGCTCGGAGCTTGGCTGGATGTGGAACTTTCCAAGCTCGTCTGGCTTGCAGCGGCCAAACTCGACGTCTCTTGCTGAGCAAACAAGCTGGCCGGCCTCAATGTCTATGCTCTGTGCCAGCATGCCACTGTCGAGGAAGTTGAAGATGCTGACGGCGATGGAGCCGACGCTCGAGAGAGGCTTGAACTTGACTTCGACCGTGCCTGGCGAGCGGCCGCCTACCTCGGAGACCGACCAGATACCCTGGCACTCGCTCAGCTCGACAAGCTGCAGCAGGCAGCCATCGCAGGTGGCAAAGCGATGTCAGCCCAACCACGGCAGCATGCTGGCTAGCGCCGAAAGGGACGGCGCAGACAGCAAGGGCAGCTTGCAGAGCGGCATGGCACCAGAGCGTCGCCGAGGCATGGGATGGGGTAGCGCCAGACGTACTTCTGCAGCCGCAAGAGCCAGCAGGCTCGCAGCAACAGCAGCCAGCGCGAGAACACGCATTGCGATGTGTTGGGATGTGTTGGCAACAATCCAGCGTTCATTGGGATGTTCTCAACGGCCCGTTGTCGGTTGTGAGCCCTGCTGCAAGCTCGGCGTCCTTTTGTGTGTATGGCTCTTCGGTTGCAAGCACCTTGACACTGCACGTGCGATCGTCACAGGTGTGTCAGCTGCAGCCGTCCGACAGCTGTCCCCCAGCCATCCCACAGCCATCCCATAGCCATCCCACAGCTGTCCGATCTGGTCGGCGGGAGCAAGACAGGCATCGCCGATCATGCCGACAGACTCACCGCTTCTTGTGCAGCTTGGTGGTCTTGTGCTCGGCAAGCGCTTCGGCAGAGATAAAGTGGCGAGCGCACTGTCGTCGGGGCCACATGATGCAGCCATGCAGCCATTCGGCGTCGCAGCATCCATCAGCGAATTGCCACACACGCTGGCCAGGCAAGCGACGCACCTCGATGCAGTAGTTGAGGCCCATGCCAGGCAAGTCCAGGTCGGCGGGCTTCTTTAGCTGCTCGGCGGGCACCTTCATGTCCTCAAACACCTGATCGAGGTCTCTGGTGCGGGCACGGGTGCGTGACGCTCTCTTGACGTCACGAATGCTGCCAATGCATCAAGGTCAGTGTGATTGCCGAGCCGCACAGCCTCGGCCGACAAGCGCACGCACGCACGCACGCACGCACGCACGCACGTACCGGTGGTGCTGTCTTTTCCGTCCTACACGACCCATGGCTGCCTGTCCACATGCGAATCAGCCATCCACCCCACCAGCACAGTCCAGGCTGGTCTCACAGTTATTGAAATGGCGACGAAAAAAAAAAATTGCCAAGCTTGTTCAAAGTGATCGATGCGTGCCGCCACAATCAAAGTCAAAGGTGGCGGACAGACAGCTGCAGATACACACACACACACACACGCATGGATACTGACACGCCGTGCAGTCGTATGTGCGCGGAACCTCATTGGCAAGGACCGCAGCGGCACCAGCGACCCGTATGTGACCGTCAAGCTTGGCGACCAGCAGCAAAAGACGCACGTGGTGCCACGCACGCTCAACCCAGTGTGGAACGTCGAGATGCTCTTGTAAGCGAGGGCTTGTGCAGGCGCCTCCCTGCCAGCCAGCGGCGGTTGCTGCCCATACTGCTCGTGCCGCGCCATGCGCATCCTGTGTGTGCATGCGTTCTGGCGAGTGCTCACTCGTTCGTTCCTCGTCCAACGCCGGCATCCCATCAGCACCATCACGAGCGCACACTTTCAAGGTTTGGCCCGTGCGGCTTGCAGCGGCCATGCAACAGCAATGCCGGGAACTGACTGGCGGCCATTGCTCCCATCCCAGAGTCGCTCGTCTTTCCATGTCTGGGACAAGGACCTGATCGGCCGCGACTTTCTGGGCGAATACACAATCCCAGTTGCCACGCTCGTCAACTACGCATCCGACTACGACGATCCCAAGAACAGCAGTGCATGGTACATTCTCAACCCACGCAAGTCAGACGAGGTGGTTCGCGGCGACATCTCGTTCCGTGTCGGCATTGTCGGCGACATTGATCGCGACCTCAAGGAGATGTTTCGCCAATACGTTCCAAAGTCATGGGACCACGCCACGCTGGTTTCGAGTGACGATCCTGCGGATGGTGCATCCACTGCCCTGCTGCTGTCCTATTGCAGCCACGGCTGCATCACGAACGACGAACGCTAACAGTCAATGACTCGCTGTTGTGGCGGACAGATCTGTACTTTAACAATTTTACAAACGTCGTCCGCCAGACAGCCGATCCATCAGCCACAGTGTCAGATGTGTCGCCAACCAGCGTCACGACAATGGACCCGCGGGATCTGTTGGAAAAGGTTGCTCTTGACCATAGCGAGCTTGTCGGAATGCTCACGCTCGAGAGTAAGCCATATGGCTCCTGGCATGTGCATTTGCATGAGGCGTAGAGTGCGCTGGTTTGCAAGGCTCACCGCGAATGCATGCACGGCATGCCGGCTTCAGTCGTTGGGGCACGGGATCTTCCTCTTGAGCCGAGTAGATCTCGCAGCTTCAACTGCGATCCATTTGCCGTCGTCTCGTTTGGGTCAGTCGTGTCCGCATTTTCTTTGCCGCTGTTGCTGTTGTTGCTGTTGCTGTTTTTGCGTTGGTATCATCACGGCAAGGCTCTGACCCAGGCTTGCCACGTCTACCAGAAAACGCACGTTCCGCACAAAGGTTGTGCGACAATCGCTTGATCCCGACTGGGGCCAGCGTGCGTTTCTGTATGTATGACATTCGTCTGTTCGCTTATGCCAACTTGGTATTCATTCAACAGCCGTGCATCGTAACAACGCAACTCACCCCTTGGCCAATCGCAAACTTGCCATGGACGACAGACACGTCAAGTCAATCGAGCGCAAGGCCAACTGGAACATCAATGTAACCGTGTTCGATCACGAAGACTTTTCAAGCAGCGAGGCTATCGGGTTTGCCGAGATCCCCATCCAAGATCTAATCGTGGCGGCCGGCCATTTGCCCAAGGCAAGCTTTCCGCGCTCCGAGCCTCTGCTGCAAGATCTGTCGCTGCCTCTCAAAACCAAGAAACAGGTGAGCGAGCCAGCCGGTGCTCGACTTTGCGTTTCGTCTTGAACTGGCCGAATGCCCGCCGCTTGTCCACTGATCAAATGCCGTATACACAGCTGCTACACGGTGCACCAACCCCGCGCTTCTTGATCAGGTTTGGGTTTGTGCCCTACACAAGTATGAATGCCCCGACTGTTGTCCGAGCTTGCTTCGGCCAACCTGTCCAGCAGTTTAGCCATTGTCTTGGTGGGCATGTGCACTCACACATCCTCCCTGCATAGCACTTCGCTGTAACTTTTTCCTGGGTCTCATCGAGAGCTTCACAAAGCCCGACAGCAGCACGATCAACAAGCCCACGCTGACGACGCTTCTCGACTCGATAGGATCAACATACTCTGACGAAACGATCGACGGCCTTTTCTTTGATATGGGCAAAACGCCAGATGACGACATGACATTTGATGAGGCCGTCATGCAGCTCGAGTCGCGTTTACATGTAGATGCCGAAGATAATAGCCACACAACTGCGGCCCCGCACCAGGCAGTGCAATCAAGTGCAGGAGCAGGATTTGATGCTGGCCAGCCTCCGAGGCACTCGTGGGCATACAGGCCGAGCCCGTTCAGGACCCCCAAAGGGGTGCGACCTGGCGAACGCATGATTGAGATCAAGCAGTGCCCTATCTGCCTCAAGGAGATTCGGCAAACCCAGGATCTCGACATTGTGTCACACGTTGCGCTGTGCTCTCACATGGATGCCGCCAAGGTTGACCATTTCGGTGAGTACGCGTGTCCCGCATGCCCCGTGGGTATGAATTGTGGATGCATCTCAAGCTGATGGATGCCATGACCGCTGTAACTCAGTTCTCGGTGGCTTGCTGACACCGGCCCACGCGTCGCGCATGTGGTACACCAAAATCCTGTCCTACGTATCGAGCGAGCATGGACGAGGCAAAGGCCTAAACACCATTCTGTATCAAGATCGAGCCGTGAGCCTGCTTGGACCGTGGCACGACTAGTCGTCTCGGTCATTGAATGCCCATATCCAGGCACTGACTCCGTTTTGCCGTGGCAGACTGGGCAGCTGTGCGAAGAACGGATACCCATCTACATCCGTCTCGGCATTCGGCTTCTCTACCAGTACAAAGGCTCACAAGCACTGCAAGAGACGGATGCGATCCGCAATCTCTTGCACGACATGTGTATGTGTTCAGTGGCATACACGCCGTGAGATGATGGCTGATCTAATGCATGGATTGTGGATGTGTCGGGACTTTACAGCCATAAGGCAGGGCCGCAAGTTTGACGATCCATCAAGCAAGAGCCAAATCACCTCATTTGTCGCGTTTCACAACCTGGATCTCGACGAAGGTGTGTCAAGGATTCGAGTTTAGTACGACCTTGTTCATTTAGCTGACCCGACAGATGGGGGCAGTTCTCAACCCTATGGATTCCTACAAAAACTTTAACGAGTTCTTTGCAAGGAAACTCAAGCCTACAGCGCGCACGCTCGCGTCACTCGACCCTGTAAGCCTTGTAGCGTAATACCCAACATGCACGACTTGCTTTCTTGTGCTGATGGGGAATGATTCGAATGGACAATGTGCTGGGAAGCGTAGCAAGTTGTTGTGTGTCCCGCAGACGGTCGTGTAATGGTCTTCAAGAGTATCCAAGCAGCCACGCAGTTGTGGATCAAGGGGTCAGAGTTTTCAGTAGCCAACCTGCTGAGTGATGCCAGCCAGGTAACTGCGTCTGGCCGAGTCTGCTATGCTCAAGTCCACCTCACTTACATGCACGCACTGTCATGAACAGGCCCAGCGGTTTAATCACGGATCGCTCGCTATTTTCAGACTTGCACCGCAAGGTTCGGCAATCAGCCCCGAGTGTGAATCAGCACGGTGTGCGCAAACAAACTGACGCATTCGCGGTCGATGATGCACAGACTATCATCGCGTTCATTTCCCTGTCGATGGGCTGACGCTCGATACCAGGCTCATCCACGGATCATACTTTACCACCAGCCCCATGGCCGTTCAGTAAGTCTTGGTGCCGCTATTGAATCTGTTGAATGACTGAAACGACACTTGCATCCAAGCTCTCACACGCGTTGTTGCATGTCGTGGCAGATCCGCGATTGACGTTTACACAGAAAACGTGAGGACGGTCACGTACATGGACTCGGCACATTTTGGCCGCGTCGCCATTGTGTGCATTGGCGCGATGCTGGTGGGAAGCGTGG
Source organism: Entophlyctis helioformis (assembly GCA_025526915.1). Taxonomy (NCBI): domain Eukaryota; kingdom Fungi; phylum Chytridiomycota; class Chytridiomycetes; order Chytridiales; family Chytriomycetaceae; genus Entophlyctis; species Entophlyctis helioformis. The sequence goes on along the minus strand of JAHLKH010000130.1, from coordinate 2,336 downwards.
TGATCACGTCGCGGCCTGGCCAGATTGTGCAACGCATGGATGAACACGGGTATGAGATGCCAGTCTTTGGTTGTTTGGCAGTCGAATGCTCTTGCCGCCTTCTTCCAGTTTGAGACTCGCTTATCCACTCTCCTGTTGCAGGTACTACAAGTTTGGCGGATCGACAGTGGTGCTTGTGTTTGAGAAGAACGCCATCGAGTTTGACCGCGATCTCTCCACCAACTCTGACCAGGGCCTCGAGACGCTTGTCAAGATGGGCAACTCGCTCGGGGTTAAAAGCGCATTGTGACAGTGTTCAGCCCTTGTGGCTGAGATGTGATGTGGATGTGTGGCTCTACGACAACAAAGACCCTTGGCTTCCGTTCACGTGTTGGTCACGTCAAGCCACGTGACAAGTGTGCGCGGCTCTGCCCCCTCATCTTGACCTCGCCCGTTTGCTCACTGCTCAGCCGCCAGCCAGTCCGTCATCTGGAGAGCGAGCGCTACACATGACATCTGACAGTCAGCAGAAACGGGCCCGAGTGCCAGCACATCAGCGCGACCTGCAGGCAGGGCCGCCTCGAGGAAAGCTGCAGCGCAGCCTTGAATCCATTGCCTGGGTGGTGGTGGCCCTTGGTCTGGCCTACTACATGGAGCTGCTCGACGCTGTCCGTTCACATGCGCAAGGGTGAGCATTGTGGCGTTCAAGCATCTGAATATGGCGCTCGGCGTCCACCTGCAAGCTCACCAGCATTTGCGGAAACCCACAGCACATGGTTCTACGTTGCGGCAGTGTCCATGGTCGGCTTCCTGTCGGTGTTTCTCTATCTCGAGGTCTACTTGCCACGGACACGCCACGGCCGCCGAGCAGACTACAAGAACTGGGAATCTGATGTGCCCAACAGCATCCGGCTCGCAACAGCGCTGGGGGTTGTGGCGAGCATCTCCAGCAATGCGATGCTGTGGCCGGCGTACGGCATGCTCACGCCCGTGCTATCTTTCCTGTGGTTTATGGGCATCACGGCATTCATCTCCTTCTTCTGATCACAAGCGGACTGGATGCTGCCGGCTGGGCCAAACGGGACCAGGACTGGATGGCAATGGAGTGGGCCGGGCGCAACATGCAGCGGCATCGGGAATGAATGGATGGAGGAATGGGACATGGCTGTGGTCGCGCTTCTTTGGCCACTCTTGGATGTATTTCGCAGCGATCGGATGCAAATGGTGTGCCGGGTAGCATCACAAGATAAACCCGCCACTCTTGACCGACTTGAGTAGAATGCCGTCACTGCCAACAGCAGCAAGACACCATCATCAGAACTGAGACACACCGCATTATGATGCACGCCAAAGACCAGTGCTGGCACAGTGTGCACAGCAGTCCTTACATGACTGCGCTGATAATCACCGACATGGACTTGCTATCGGTGATGGTTGTCGCATGCGTGTACAGCTTCCTTCCGGCTGGATCGTCTGTCAGCCCATTGCACGCATGCTTGAACTTTTTCTTGAAGAAGCTCAGCCCTGCCTTTGCGTTCCTTTCGAGGGTCGCTGCCACAGCCGCGGTGCGCACACGTCAGTCTTGTATCGCGTCGAGCACCAGTGTGCCCATGCCAAGTGCGGGCTGCCTTACAATCAAAGTCGGGAAAGTAGGCCGAAATGGCCGACTCTTTCAACTTGACTTCAAACAGGTCTTTCTTGTTCAGAAAGAGGATGATGGACGCGTTGCCGAGCAACTTGTGGTGGAAGATGGTCTCGAACAGCGCCAGAGAGTCAGACATCCGATTGACTGTCGGATCCTCCACAAGGCACTGGTCAAATCCAGCCAGCGAGACAATGAACAGGATCGTGTTGACATCGTCAAAGTATGGGATCCATCGTTTCCTGGCTCGCAATGCTGCTTAGCGACAACAGAAGCACGCCAACAGCATTTGTTTGGCATCACCCACCGGTTCCCACGCTGTCCGCCAACATCAATGAACCTAAACGTCCGACTGCCATTCACTGTCAGCGGCGTCTCGACAATCTGTGTTGTGCGATGCCGAACATTCAGTATATCTGCAGTGCCATGTATAAATGCCGGCATGATCGCCTGTCAGCCAAGTCCCATGCGTGCACATGAGCATCCCTATGCCGCGCGCTTGCCATCGTTGGTCATTGAATAGTCGGGGCTGGTCACAGTCTCTAATCGCGACAGAAAGCTGCCCACCTCAACCCGTAGAGTCAGCTCCTGTACTGCAAAGACAAGAGTCACAGCCAGTCGACTCGACTCCCCCACTCACTATTCGATGTTGTCCTGGATGAAGTACTTGTTGGACTTTTGCAGTGCCCGCCGAATGGCGCGATCCTTCCACAGC
>JAHLKH010000129.1:0-80236 GCA_025526915.1 Entophlyctis helioformis | reverse complement strand
CGGAGCGTGCTGATCCACCCATGCAGCAATGGTCAGCGCCTGTACGTGCGTAGAGATTGTTGGACGCGGCGGTCGACATACTTGTTCTTGCCAAAGAGGCAAAGGACGTGCCGGCAATGGCAACCGGCCGTCGCGGGGCATACACATCCCACACGGTGAAGACGAGCTGGGTTGATGCCGGGAGGTTGCCGTATGTGAGCGGCAGCTCGACCCATTCGTTCCATCTGTGTGTGCCGCAATGAGCAAACAGTGCGTTTCGTCGACAGGCCATCGCGCACTGGCAACGTACACGAGGCTGTTTCCATCAAGGATCTTGAATCCCGAGCGGACAGGCAGGGCCAGCGGCTTGTTCTCTGCGTATGGCTGGCAGCTAATGTACACATTGCAGCCATTGCCGCCGTCGCCAGCAGCCCCACCTGCTGCGCCGCTCATCCACCGTTTCCAACACCTTCGCCACGATGCTACTCGCATTTGCGCCAGATGTGGCACCAGCTGCACTGCTGCTGCCGTTGCCGCTACTGCTGCTACTTGCACTACCCGTGCTGAAGCTGCTCGGAAAGTTGCTGCCAAGACCGGTGCGCAAGTATGGGTCGGCCAGCACCCTGGATAAGCTTGGTCTGGGCCTGAACCCTTGGACAGATCCACTTCAGAGCCTCGGCGGGCAGGGTGAGTGTGTTTGTCGGCAGCATCAAAGTGCATCGGAGCACACCGGCAGAGGGCCACACACATCTTGAACCTGACGTTGAGGTCCAGCTCGGACGAGAGGCAGTACGAAAAGTCTGATATCTGAGCCGCTCGCTGCGTCCAAGGCGCCTCCGCCGTCTGGACTGCCGCCGCCTGTCTGGGCCATCGCTCGTTTGTGGTTATCCAAACAACCAGCATGATTTTCACGAGTAACGAGAACCCGCATCAAGAGCAGCGACATCTGCACTTGCAGCAACAGCAGCGGCCGCCTCAACAGCAGCCGGCCCATGCGCGGCCGCAAAGGCAGCTGCAGTCTACACACATGTGCCTGCCATGCCCTCGCGCATGGTCCACTCGGGGCTCTGCACTCTCCAAGGCCGTTATTGTGAGCCCGCCTTTTCTTTTTTGGAGTCCAACCCCCGTAGATGGCAGCAATGTGCAGCAGTGTGCATGCAACAGCAGGCATGCTGTGCAGAGAGGCGGGCCATGCATGCTCTTGGCCGATTCGTTTGGCTGACTCTGCACCTCTCCACTCTCATGGCCAGAACAACGACCTGCCCTACCCTGACGGCCTCTCTCGCCTGCTCAACCCAGTCGGCTACCTCAAGTGGAAGATGAACGTCATCGACAGCGCTCGCCTGACCTACGAGGTCTGTGCCGCCCAGTTTGAGCAGCAGTCTGCTCTCATGAAGGGTGAGCATCTGCATCTTGCGTCTCTTGCAGCATTTCCCCGCTGTCCATGCCGTCCGGCACCGCAGCCTGTGGAAATGCGCTCTGAGTCGGACGGAAATGCCATCGCTCCACAGAGCCCAACGATCCAACGATCCAAACATCCAAAGATCCGTCTTCTCACATCACAAACGCTGCATCTCGGCTGCTGCATACAGCTCTCGGTGTCGAGGAAAACTTCCAGGGCTGGTTCAGCATGACCATCTTGCACGTCTGGATGGTGAATGCACGGCTGCGCGGCGAAGGTGCCAGTGGAAAGGATCTGAAGCAGGAAATCTTCAACCACATCTGGCTGGATGTGGAGCTGAAGCTCCACCAGGCTGGCGTAAGTCCATGCTTTTGCATATTGCATGCGCTTCTGCCAGATGCTTGGTTCAACAAAACACAGGCACTGATCATGCCAATGCGGCCACCTTTTGCAGGTTAAGTCCAACATCTCCAAGATCACAGAAAACCTCCTGGACTCGTACTACGGCCAGACGCTTGCATACGACGAGGGACTATACTACGGAGACGCGGTTCTGGGATCGGCTTTGTGGCGGTATGTCCGCGTGGTTTCATCGGGAGGCGCGTCGGCCAATGGACCGATCAGATGGGATGGCTTGTTGACTGACACGAGCATGCATTGCTCAACAGCAACTTCTTTGGAGGACGCGAGCTGGATGCGGCGCAGCTTGCTCTCTTGGTCGACTACACGCGGAGGCAATTGTCGCACATTGAGCAGGCGCCGTTTGAAGAGATCCTTGAGGGTCGCTTCCAGTTCCTACCCAACTAATATTCCTTCGGGGCACGCTCATCTCTCGTGGTCATTCACCCTCCTTGCAAGCTGAGACTGCCAACAAACCACACCACCATCATTTCATCTCAATGACCATGCTTCTTCACAATCCTGTCCAGTCTGGAGCCAGACTGCTGCAACCAAAGATTGCCGCTGCCAGCGTTGCGTCTTATGCTGCGTCTTCATTCATCATCTTTCGCTTTTTCCGTGCACCGCCTGTCTTGTTGAGATACATGGATAAAGGGTCCATGGGTCGCGGCCGAGTCGGACGCGTTTGAAGACTCTCTGACAGCTTGCTATTCTCTGGTGCGGCAGATCCGTCCTTGTCCGGCGACTCCTGAGACGCTTGCAGCGTTCCTGCAGCTGCAGCAGCAGCTGCTGCTGCCAGACTTGTCCTGCGACTGCTTGCTGAATCCGCGGCCAAGGATGGCTCGTTGAAGCTTGTTTCGACTTTGCTGCTGCTGCGACTTGGCACCTGCAGATGTGCCATACAGCAGCGTGCTAGATATGCCAGCGATCCACAGCAACTCGTCAGCGACCTGCACACTGCAACTGGAGCCAAGCCATGGCTTGGCTGTTGATGCCATCCTCTGCACAACAGAGTCTGTGATGAGCAAACGAACCTAGACACCTGCGACTTTTCAGACGAACGGTCGGCGTACTCTGCAGGCAGCCATGAGTTCACCATGCTATGCACGATGCCAACCGACAGCTCTGCACGGGTTTCGAGCACCTGCAAGGTCGATTGGCTGTGCTGTTGCTGTTGTCGTTGTCGTTGCTGTTGCTGTTGCTGTTGCTGTTGCTGTTGTTGCTGTTGTCGTTGCTGCTGCCTCATTAGACTCGCCCATTCCAACTTGCGGTATTAGGCTAGTGAGCCATGCCAATACACAAGAGTCAGCTGCCTGCAAAGACGGCCAGTGAACAACGCACATCAGCGAGCTGGCCACCTACTTGTATGCGACTGTTGAGGTCGATCCGAGCCGATAAATCAATGTTGGGAATCATTGGGTGGCATTTGGGTCACGTGTAACTCACGTGACTTGGTGAAGGGCCACAACGGCACGCCAATCATTTTCGCACTCTCAAGGCCACGTTGACAACCCCATGGCGGACATCGATGTGCTCCGCAGAAAGCTGCAGCAGCTGAGCGCACAGTGGAGAGAGAATGCCAAGGAGATGGAGATGTTCAAGAGAAAGGCTGCAGAGCTGCAGGTTGTATCGTGCATGTTCACCGGCCACTGAATACTTGCACACGTTCCGACAAGAGGCATGGCCAACTGACGTCTATCTCAACGGTGCGCTGCAGACCGCATATGCTTCCAAAGGCCCAGGCAGGTCCAGCATGGATGCTCTGCAGGCTATGCTTGGCGACAAGTGGGCTGTCGTGTGCCAGGCAGGAGCCAGCCCTGGATGTTTTGCTTACCTGGACAAGCATCCACTCTTCTCGGCCCTGAACCGACAGACGACGACCGGATGTGGCTCATGGACATGCAACGAGAGAACCAGATCCTGGCGCAGCTGGTCAAGCAGTACGAGTCGACGCTCGAGGTGATCATGGCCAAGTTTCGCACACAGACAGTAGGTCGCTGGCTGGCATCGCTGCAACTGTGCACGCTGGATACATGCCACTGTCGCGCAGTCCAAGGAGATACCAACTGGCCCTCCTTGACAGCAATACGTTCAACGAGAGCGCCAAGAAAAGAAGAGAGAAGTCGAGCGGCTGCTTGAGGAAGAGCGGGTGAGTGGGAGCGAGGAAGCTGCCATGGAGCCGTCTCTCACCAAGCTGCCGCTCTGTCCAGGCCGAGAATGCATTGCTTAGGTCTGAAAACGCGCGTCTCATGGAGCATCTGGCCAAGTGTGTGCAAGTGATGCGCGAGGCTCTGCATGCCAACGAGGAAGACGACGACATCCAAGCCGCAGGCCAGATGGCTGGTGTTATGCAGGAAATCAGGCACTACGCGACATGCTCAGAGTATCGTCACTTCCAAGTCCATCGTCATCTCCAGACAATCATGCTATGCCACTATCCGTCGTCAAGAGCGCATAAACGATCCAGAGCAACAACAGTTGGCCTGCAGTCTTGCTTGCGATTGAACAGTATCCGATTTTTACACGCCACCATGATCCTGCTGCATTTATAGATCATTTATTTAGCATGCGATTATCACGTTACGGTCGAGAAGACGTTGAGGCAGAGGGCAGTGCATCCAGCTTAGCAAGTACGCGCTCGGCCATGGTCATGTACACCTTGGCATGCATGCTCTCTGGCTGAGACACCGTGATGGGCTTGCCATTGTCCGAGGTGGTGACAACGTCCGAGTGCAGTGGCACGTCAGCAAGAATATCAATGCCCAAGCCCTTGGCTGTTTGCACCACGCCGTCCTTTCCAAAGATGTGCTCTTTGGTGGTTACATTTCGGACAGCAGAAAAAGCTCATGTTCTGCACCATGCCAAGGATCTGCACAGACATGCATCCATACACGAGCAATGTGTGAGTTTATGTCTTTGGCGGCCAAGCCAAGTAGAGATTGTGCGTCGCGGAAGCATACGACCGAGATCAGCGCAGCCGGACTTACGGGCACATTGACCTTGCCAAACATGTTGGTGCCTTTCTTGGCATCGAGGAGAGCGACGTCTTGCGGCGTCGACACAATCACTGCACCTGCTCGACAAGTGTTAGGCGCGACTGATCCAGTAGCGCGGCAAATCCAGCGGCAACAAACCAGCCAAGGGAATCTGCTGCGTGATGGTCAGCTGAGTGTCGCCTGTTCCGGGCGGCATATCAATACGAGGACATCGAGTCCAGACCAGTCCACCTGGCGCAGAAGCTGCTCTAGGGCTTTCATGACCTGCAATGCAAACGATCAGCAAGATATTGAGCCTGCACGCCTGGCTGAGTAAGAGGTGGTTGTTGTGCATGAATGCATACCATGAGACCGCGCCACACGACCGCATCATCTTGGCCGACAAGGAACCCCATGCTCATGCATCGGATGCCGTAGTTGGTAAGTGGGATGAGCATGCGGGCTGGCGATCAACGCAGGAGTCGTGTCAGACTGCAGCTTCCTTTGCAGTGTCCAAGAGCCACTTGGCATTGAGCCTACTTTTGGGATCAATGTCGGGTTCGCCAGACAGGTTCATCATGCGAGGGATGGACGGGCCAAACAGATCGGCATCCAGCAGTCCGACTCGCTGGCCGAGTCTTGAGAGGGCCACGGCCAGGTTGACTGTTGGGAGGATGTTTGGAGGTGCATCCGAGGTCAATGCGCTGCCGTTCAACCAGCATTGATGCGACTGCGCTTGCCTGAGGTCGTGGACTTGCCCACACCGCCCTTTCCAGAGGCAACGGCAATGGTGTGCTTGACGCCTGCGATAGGAGTTCGCATAGGCAGGCCTCTGGCGGCTCTCGGCAGCTTTGGCTCGTTGGGGTCGTTGAATCGAGACGGCTGCTGGTGGCCATGGCTGTGGTTGTGGTTGTGTGCAGCGGCAGGCAGCGGCGGCAAGCCCTGCAGCGACAGCCAAGCGTTGGACAGAGAGTCACGGCCTCAGTCGGTTCCGGCCATCGTGATGACCGCAGCCTGCTCCAGCGAGCGGACGGGCAGCGACACAGCAGCCTTACCAGAGGGTTCTGGTGTGCCAAGGCTGCCCAAGTCTGGAAGGAACGCGACGACGGCAACGATCTCGCGCGCTGCAGCAACATGTTCATGCCGAGTTGATGAAGCTTCAATATGGCGTTTGACCAAAGCTCACGACGAGACCACTGGACGGCCACAAGACTGGTATGAGGGGCATGGGCACGCCTTGTCCTATTCTCTCTTCTTTGTGGGCTTGACAGGGCGGGATCGCGGCGGCAGCTTGGCAGCCAGGCTCTCTTCCTTGAGAGCGGGCCGGCAGGGGCTTGAGCTTCATGTAGTCGATCACAATGGCCGCAACCTCTTCCAGCTTTCCCTTGTTGTAATTCGCCCACGACCGTGCTCTCTGCCATGGGCATGCGGTAGTAGCCCATGTCGCTCATAAACTCCAGCTCCAGTCTGCAGCCCGTCGGCAATGGCCCAAGCGGCATCCAGCCACCGCGATGTTATCCAGTTGATGCATGCATGTGCGGCAGATCTGTCAGCAGAGAACCCGCAGCCAGGTGGCAATGATCTTATGCACGGATCCAATGGCAGGCAGGTCGGCAGGCACACGGCAGGCATACGGCAGGCGGTGTACCTGTGCGATGTCAGATTCCGCTCCTTGGTGGTCACGACTTCGCACTGTCCGTGTTGCCACACAGTCTTGGCGATGAGTGCCACGCCATCAGCACGGCACTTGCACGGCACATACATTCACAAGCTCGTCTGCCTGGGACACACGGATCCACTTGATGCGGCCCAGCTTCTTCTTGGTCACCGAGACTTGGCCGATCGTCTTGTCAATGAGCACCTCGAACGTGTCGTCGATGAGCGAGTATGCGAGCACCACAAACAGCACAAACGAAAGGCCAAACTGCGTCAAGCCGGTGGTTGTGTAGTAGCACGCCGCCGCCCCGAGCTACCGCACGTCCATGGCATGCCCATTGCGTTGCGTTGTCGCAGATGCATCGCCCATCCGTCGGCAAACGGCCCAGACAAGTGCGCGAGGTGGCACCGTGTCAGTGACTCGAGCAAGCGAACGGCATCCTCGTCGGCACAGAGCCTGCATGCCCACTCCACATCGCTCACCAGTGACACCACCCAGCAACAACAAAGTCGCCCAGCCGTGGCTCAATGGCGCAGACAGACAGTCTGTCGTCTGAGCGCTCGACTCGCGGCGCAATGCGTCGCATTTCCGCCAACACGTTCATGTTGTGACTGAGGGCAAAGTTCGGCCCGGTTCTCATACCATTACCCCTGGTGGAATTGCTGTGATTGGTCAATCCTGGTGGAATCGCTGTGATTGGTCCGATCTAGAGAGCCCTTGCGACAGTGCTGACACTGCGCGATGCGAGCACAGCAACGGCCGTGGTGCAGGAGCAGCGCCTGCTGTCTCGCTGGGCCGTGCGTGTGTGTCCTCCATGAATAAAGAGGGGCGAATGCATAGTCATGTGCAACGCTCTCCTTCTCTCTCTCTGAGGAGCATGCCATTCCACACACACAGACCAGTGCTCCATGCATTGCTGCCAAACAATCAGAGCATGTCAATGCAAACAAACACCAGATCGCGACTTGCCACGACACACAACAACACGCAACAACAAACCAACAAGCACGCCCAACACGCATGGGGAGTCGTCGGCGCGACTCCTCCCATCGACAAAGCAGGTGGTAGCAAAACCTTGATCCCACAAACCCTCTCTCGGGTGCAATTCAGGTCGTGGTACAGCCCCCTCAAACACTGCAGCAGCACAACACAAGAGCGTCCGCCCATCCAGTGTGTTGTGCATGTGGACGTTCTCAGTCTTTTTGCCGGCGATATCTACAAAGCAGCACCAATACTGCTGGCACAGCCAGAGGAAAACTGGACGCCGACACTCGAGCCGCTCATTGCCAGCCTCGCAGCATCGATTGGAAAGCTCCACACGGTCCGGCTCCATGTCGATGGCTCGCTTCTCAACACCAAATCAAGGCTGTCCGCACTGAGCGGGCACGGGTAAATTTGGAAGCAGCATTGTCAATCCAGACAATGGTGGCCAAGCGAAAAGCAGACCAGAAAGGCAACAGGCTCACAAAGTATGCCACTTGCTGCTGTTGATTTGCATGCCGTGCTGACTGAGTGCCTTCCAGGGACGAGATCCAGTCACTCCAGTGGGCGTTTCCATTGACATGCGAGCGTAAGGCGGCAATCTGTGGGGCCATTGGGGGTCTTCTTGGATACTTTGGGGAAGGGTCATCTGTGTGCCTTTGCAAGAATGAGGCGGATGTTTGCATTGCATGCCGTGTGCGCGAAGCAAGGTTGGTTGGATCTTCTGCATGCCTCTCCAATCCATGGCTCACGACGCCTTTCTTGACAGCAATGTGCCAGTCGTCGTCATCAGTGGTGATACCGACCTCATCTTTCATTGTGCCGGCTATTTGCCCTGTCCTGCTGCTGCAAATGCGCGGCAGACAGATTGCACAGATGAGATCGTACAACCACCCAGGTGTAGCATCTATTGCAGCCACCTTTGACTTGCCAGAGATTCTTGACATCTGCCGGTTGGCGGCAGCCGCAGCGAGAAATGACTATTTTCATTGTGATGAGATTGGTAAGTTGGCTTGCCTGCTTTGCAATTTTGGATGCCATGCGCTGCGACCTTGACTTACTCGTGATGCTGCAATGATGACTTGCAAGGGATCGTCACGGCTGCAAAGTGCATTATGGCATGCATTCGTTTTGAGGCAACATGGGCAGGGATCACTGTCGCAGAGTTCTGTCAACGCCTGCAAGACCCAGACCTTGCCAGGATGTTTGTGGACGTCTTCAAGGCCTCATTTATGTTGCAGATGTACAAGATTGGCGGCAAGCCTCTTGCTCAATCGTTCAGCAATGCCTTCGCGGTGTTTCTCGACCGTGACGAAACTGGAGCGGATATTGGAGAGTTCACAGACCAAAGCCATGGTTGTTATGGGGATGTTTTTGCTCAAATGATACCGCTGTAAGTCTTGCTTTGGATGCACTTGGACAGCATGGCATTGACATGAATGCATGCATCATCCAATGGCAACAGCAGGACTGCCAACAGGGCCGCCTCGGCTCGAAAAAAGTAGGCGTGCTTGTGATCTCTGGAGGATTCTCATGGCACTGACTCTGATGGATGCCACTGGCAGATCTGCCTCTGCATGCACGGCCGCAGTGGCTGCTGCTTGAGCCACACGGCACAGCAGCTGAAGGGCAATGCCAGTGGTGCGGTTTGGCACCTTACACGGGATGAAGTCATGGTGCTCGCCAAGCACATTGTCAACACAAGGCGACTGGACGACGTTTTTGTCATGCTCAATGGCTGCCGTGTCGTGTTTAGCTGCGTTCTCCGATGCACGGCAGACCTCCTCGCCAACGACATTCTCAACGGCCGCGACATCCTTGCTGATATCTGCGAGAATGCAAGCAAGCAGCTGCTGCAGGCTGTGCATGACTGGCGTATCGCTAAAGAAGCATATGCAAGGCTCAGCCCGGCTGGCAAGATTCTTTATCAGCATTGGTGGGTTTTGCGAGGCTTGGATGCGTGTCTTGGCTGTCCACTGCATGCTGTTGCTGATCTTCAATGCTGCCGGCTTGATCCATTACTGGGCGAGCAGAAGGTGATAGCAAGACTGAATGAGCGGCTCAAGAAGTATCCAGGCTTGAAATGCGCATCTTTCAGGCGTCTAAAAAGCCAGGTTGCTCTGCACGGGTTGACACAGTGTGGCATTGTGTATTCACCACTGATCACGGCATTTGTGTGACAGTCAAGGGTAAAAAGACAAAGCAGCCGCTCAGAAGGAGCACACGGATTGCGACCCCAGAAGCTGTTGCCGATATTCGCGAAACGGCCATAAAGACGCTCAATGCCCTGACAAACCCAACGGATGTCAGGCATGCTGATTTCCAAGTGTCAGAATTTGGCGAGTGTTATGACCAAGCAAAGCAGATGCTGCAGTCGATTATCAATCGAGTACCGGTGCGTCTTTGCATTTGCTGGCTCTGTTTGCATGTGACGGCTTGCTGCGATTGCTTATCCTTCCACTCAACAGGCCGTCAAGCCACCAAAACCATGCAAGATGCTGCTGCCACCTCGAGCCGCAGATGATAGAGGCACAGATTGCGACAAGGTCTTTCACATTGGTGTGCTTCAAGACACAAGGACGACTGTGAGTTGAACTGCAGGCTTGTGATTGCGAGCATCTTGTGCACATTCAAGATGCATGCCTAACATTGCATTCAACCACGGCAGGATCCATACCTGGTCACACCGGCCATGCAGGCTGAGTGTGATAAGGAGCGAGCTGAGCGAGCTGAGAAGGCCAAGACCAAGAAGTTCATCCAGGAGCACAAGAAGGATGCAAGCAGGCAAGCCCGCCAGGCTCCATCTGAGGACGAGACACGGGCGTAAGTGGCATATGGCATGGCATGTGCCTTGAGTGTGTGTGCTGACCGGTGCGTTCTTTGACAGATACGAGCGTGGTGAAAGATCGGCGATAGAGCAGATGCTTGAAAAGATCCACCGCATGATGGCATTGCCAGTCATGACAGCTGCTGCTGCCATCCATGGCAATGAGGCAAGGCCAGTGGAGAGCACATACGATCGCCCTGAGCAGATTGTCAAAATGGAGGTATGAGTTTGGATTGCCATGTTGCTCTGCATGTCTGGCTTTGTGTATGTTGACTTGTGCTACACACAGGAAATGCTCTCTGGAGATCCAATGCTTGCAAAGTATTTTGGACGCCAGGCCAAGACGGCGCCGGCAACACAGACCCGCGGTTCACTTTCAGAAAGCATCTTCAATGGCGTGTACCGATACACGGCCGACGTGCGGCGTGCATGCATCACTATGATCGGCGCCATCGTCAAAGAGCTCGTCGCACTTGACCCAGATGCACCGCTGCCACTCAAGTTCTGCGTCATGGAGGCCAGGAGGAATGGTGAGATGGAATATGTGTATATTGATCCTGATCACTTCAAGGATGAGAGCGCGTGGCTCTACGCCGCTGGATGCGTCCTCAGATGGCCAGTTAATGCCCGGCGCATGTACGGCGAAGGCCCGCTCTGCAGCAACACCGACATTGCTCACTATGGCGACTTGGTGAGACTTGAGGCGGGCACAATGGTCAAGATCTGCACCTTCACCGACGACACAGCACCAGCAGTAGCAACAGCAGCACCAGCAGCAGTAGCCGCCGCATCCAGCAGCACCGATGCCCAACCACCAGCCATCGAGCCACCACTACAACGGGCAGTACCATCGGCAAATGATCTGCTCAAGGTGCTCACAAACAGCACCTCTAGTGGCGAGGGAGCCGTCACGATGCTTCTGCGATACCTGGGCTACATTCTCACCGGTCAGGAGTCGGTCATGCCGCGGGCAACAAAGCATGTGGCCCACTCGTGGATTGTGACGGTCATGCAGATGATCATCAACCGCGAATGGACGCAGCAGATGATCCGGGACAGCATGACCAAGATGCGGGCTGGTGTGGCGCGGGCAGCCAAGATGGACGCGACGCAGGCCGGCTCATTGCTGTCAGCCATTGTGCACATGGACGCAAGCACGATGCATGCCGTTTTGCCTGGCAGGCTTGACGACAGTTTGTGTGCAGCTGCTCGGAACGACATCTACAAAAATCTGGCACGGGGCATCTGTGGCATGCTTGCTGTGCACTTCATGACCCACCAGTCGATGCTCATTGACTGGGCAATCCACCGACTGATTCCTGGTATATCTGCTGACAAGGCAGCGGAATTTGCCAAGGCAATGGATACAGCCACCGGGGACGCCACGTCTGGCACGCCACTGTCGACCAGACAAGACGGACGCGTTGTTGAGATCCCACAAGCACTGCACAGGCTCACGGCGGTTGTGCGCAACAAGTCGCTGTCAGAGGCCGGCAAGTTCAAGCAGTTGTGTGATCTCGCAGGCTCATCCCTCAAGTTGTGTCCGCAGCCTGCAGGCCGCGATCCGTTTGTCCTCATCACTGAGACCACCCTCTTTTGGGCGGTGATGAGGACAAAGGATGAGCGCATCCGTGGCAATCAGGATCCTGCTTTGCAGGCATTGAGACTACAGCTTCTGGCTGCACTTGGTTGGTCGCACTGCCTGTATATGCCATGTGTACACAATTTGATGCTGACTCTGCACTTTTCTCCAAGGCTACAAAGATGCCAAGTCAGCTCTTGCGTCATCCAACAAGGACATCCAAGACGCATTCAGCGCAAGTCGCGAGGTTTGCATCTTTGACATCCTTCTCCCAGGTCTCCGGCCCAAGAAAGGTCGCTTCCAGACACCTTCAGAAGCCAAAGATGAGATGGACGCGGTTGCCGATGCCACAGCCAAGGCGACGCGAGAGGCCGATGAGCAGGGTCTGGATGGCAAGGAGCGCGAGAAGCATATCAAGGCTGTGATTGATGCTGTGCGTCCAGCAAGACCAGCCAAGGCGATCCTACTTGGCAGCATCATGACGGATGGATACAGCATCTACCAGCTGGCACTGGACTGCCGCACAAACCGTCCAGAGTCACCTTGGTGTATGTGGTGTGCTTGAATGCGATGGTGCACACATTGATTCTGACCACTGCCTTGCTCTGCAGATCCCAACACGGCGTCTTCAGGCGAGCAGCCGTGGCTTGTTGACGAGGCTGATGGCGAGCCCGATTACATTAATGGCGAATGTGAGTTGCTGTGCCAATCCAGACGCACACTTGTTGTCCACACCGACTGACATGCCATCCACAGCCGCCAATCCAGCCAACCCGTCAGCCGCCAAGCCATACACGCCCAATCCTGTAAGCCACTTGCATGCTAAACTCGCGCATTGGTGCACATGCATTGGCATTCCTCACTCATGCCATGGCATGACAGGGCAAGCTCAGCTTCTACGCCTCGCAGCGACTGCGCGACATCATCAACGCCAACAATCTGTTCACTGACCAAGGCTACCAGACTGTTCGTGTTGTCAGCTTTGATTGGGGCCAGCGGTACATGTATGGCGCGTCCAGCATCTTGGTCGATCTCAGAGACTTTTCGTATACGCTCGAGGCCAACTACGTGCTCTCCTCTGGCATGTTTCAAGCTGAGCGTGACTTTCAGCGGTGGTATGCATGCAATGACTCTGCCACGCGCACTCTTGACCAGATCAACTCACAGTGCCTGCCTCTTGTGCCAGGTTCAACAATCGATATGCCAAGGCGTTCGACATCCAGGCGGCCATTGCATTCAAGACAGCAAAGCATGCCGATCCAAACGCCACAGCAGGCGAGAGAGCCTTTTGGGATCTGCGCTGCCATGCGTACTGCACGCCATTCCTGAATGCACGGGTACGTTTTCTCTGTTTCTGGATGCCCATTGACATGACCGCCATGCTGCTTGATCGCCTGCTGATCGCACTGGATGGCATGGCATGGCATGGCATTCCACAGAAGGTCAAGGCCAAGCGGTTCACCATGCGCAGCAGCCGCACGTCTGATCGCGGACACGCTCTCGAGGGCATCATGCAGCTGGCAGGCTCGACCACTGGAGAGCGCGCATCTGCTGCTTCTCAAGGCCGCTGTGACAAGCCAACAGAGAAGGACATTCCCGTTGTCTGGGCATTTGGCATTGACTTTACAGGTCAAGGTGGCCGGCACGCTGTGTTTGAGAGGTTTCTCATCAGGCATCTGCGGTCATCTGGATATGCCTATGTGCGTCTGATGCCATGCTGTCCATCCATCCATCCATTCATCTGTGCACCAACTGACACACGATCATGCACACACACACACACACACACACACACACACACACACACACACACACAGATCTACCGCTGCAATGAGAACCTGACCAGCCAGATGTGCCCGCAGTGCAAGCAGCGGATCCCATACGAGAACCGCACCAACCTGCGACGCTACGAGTGCATACCATGCAAGACCGTCTACCACCGAGACGTGCTTGGAGCCACCAACATCGGGATGGTCGCACTGTGGCATCTGCTCTTTGGACACCGGCCGCTCTACTTGACGCACACCAAAGCCGACAGCAATCCAGCCACGTCAGAGTACCTTGCAGACATCGAGGCAATGCATATCTCCATCCAGCTGCGTGCACGAAATGCTCCGTCTGTTGTCCCACAGCCTCAAACGCGGAAACACTTCAAGTCGCATGTGGCCACATGGGACCAGATCAGCCTGCCGTCCTGTGGCGTTCAAGACACGGTCCATCCGTCGACCAGCTGCGACCAACACGCAGACAGCCTGCCCTCAAGTCACTTGACCTGCATCCCACACAGTGACTTGTTTGACTACCAACTTTGAATCGGGGCACCTCCCGATCGACCTAACGGGTCACTTTTTCTAACGATAAAGGTAAGACCCTCGTTGGATGTGCCTCGCCCGCCTGTCGTCGCATGCTCGTTGCTGACTCGAACCTTCCATCGTGTGATATGCGGGCTTCCATTCGACGCCTCTCGGGTCGAATTTAACTCCAAAATGCTTGGTAATTGTATCTTTATCGGGCCGGAAGAAGGCAGTTGCGTTCATTGCAGGACGCGGCCAGAAGACGGCAGCCAAGAAGACGGCAGCCTAGAAGACGGCAGCCTATAAGACGGCAGCCTAGAAGACGGCGCAGAGAGCGGCTCGGAGAGCGGCTCAGAAGACGGCCAGCAGGGCAAACGCGCTGTACAGCAGGGCCACGGGGTATGCAACCAGCAGGCGCTGGTCGGTCATGGACAGCACCGAGACGAACATGGCCGATGCCGACGTGGTGCACCACAGCACCGTCAGCCCGCTGAGCCCGAAGCCCAGCCATCCCCTGCAGGCCGTGTGCATGCGTGGTGTGAGCGGCCATGGCACTGGACACACGCGGCATGGGCAGACAGCAGCGCAAGGCAACACACGCACTGCAGATTCAAAAGCGTCGACGTCGAGCTCAGCAGCACCATGGGCAGCAGCGAGTAGCCCAGAACGCTGGCTGTCCGATAGCCATCGATGCCCACGTCGTTCATGAGGTTGAGGATCGTGTACATGGCCAGCCATCCGAGCATGGCCACGCCGTAGATGTATCCAAAGTGCGCCTTGCCCGACTGTCGCATCCACACGAGGTCAGGCCACACGCTTATAGGCACGCTTATAGGCACTCTTATAGGCACGCTTATAGACATGCACGCACAGACGCAACGCACCAGCAGCAGGAATCCGCCAAACAGGAAGCAGAAGATGAGCGGGCCGGCCAGATCCGAGTCGTCCATGATGTGGCGGTCCACGGCCTTGAGCGGATTCATGACCGTGAGGCTCTGTCGGTCGGTGCCAGCAGGCGAGCAGCAGCAGCAGGTAAGCAGCAGCGGATGCAGTAGCGCACCGTCCAGCGGCCACACAGCAACGCACCTTGGCTTTGATGTGTCCAAAGTTGATGCCCAGCTCTGCCCGTCCGTCCGTCCACCAGCCAGCCCGACAGCAAGCGTCAGCCGGCTTGTTGCTCGCACACGGCACACACCAAGGCACCACACCACGACGCACCTTCCAGCAGCGGCGGCTCGTCTGCAAAGCCGCCTGTCGAGAAAGCAGCCCGGATGGTCTGCCAGGTGACTCCACTCGACATGTCCACCCGCAGGCTCGCATTCGACCCGCTGTAGTTGGCGTCGTACGAGAACCCAGAGCCGCCCGACCCTATTGCGCCGCCGCCAACGCTGCCTCCAGCGTAGCCCTGGCCCGTGGAGTCGCCGTACGAAAACTGCTGGAACGAGAGGTCTTCCTGCGATGCCGGTGCGTAGTAGCCGCCTTGCTGGCTGCTGCTGCTGCCGGCTGCTGGCTGTGCGCTTGCTGTCGGGAACAGCACGTTGTGGGCCATGGGGCTGTCGATGTTGATCTGCTGGGAAAGACGTGGCACACGACAACGCGCCATCATCGGATCTGGTGCCGTCCGTCGGCTCTTACAGGGGGGAAGCCACACCGCGCGCACCGCACGCGGCGCACACGGGGGGTGCTGGCGCTGTGCAGCACACCACTCGACCCGGATCAACGTGTCCGCCCTGCTGCGTGCATGCACCTGCTCTTGCGCCGCCAACACCGCCGAGGAAATATCTGGCCAGCTTGCCTTTGCTCCTCGCTCCTCCCCTCGCAACCGCGCTTCTTCTGGTAAGCTGCCCCGTCTGCCTGTCTGCCTGCTCGCCTCGTGTGCCTATCTGTCCTGGCCTCCCTTGCCGTGCGTGCATGTGCATTCCGCACTGCCATACAACGGCCGCTCAGCCAACGTCCTGACCTGCCTGCATGCCTTGCTCCGCAGACCGTCGGTTGCATTCAAGTCGCACTCACCATCGTCGTTCAAGCTCCTGTTTCTCGTCGTCCTTGGCTTGGCTCTCTGCCTGTCCGGCACTCTTGTTGTCCACTACATAGCGTCCTTGGCACGCATACATTGCTAGATCTAAACTCCCCACACCAGCCGTCATGACCCACCGTCCGTTGGCCTCCCTCCCGTCGTTGTCGGCTGCCCATGCCCCCTCGCCACGCCCAACGTTATCGCTCTCTGCGCTTCTCGCACTCTGCCTCATCGTGACTGCTTCAACTCCGACTCTTGCATCTCCATCGCCGCCTGCACCCGTTGCCCCCATCACCCAGCCACAAGTCGCCAAAGTCGCGTCCGGTCTCAACACAAGATCCAACACCATCGCTCGTGCTGCTCAAGGCAAACCACCAGGTATCGCATCGGTCGACTGGCAAGCCGTCGGCGACTCCATTACCCTTGTCGGCAACTTTACTCGGCTGTCGCTCGCTGCAGATGGGCCGCCGCTCGACTTCTCTGTCCCCGAAAACCATGTCCTCATGCTCAGCCAGACCGCTTCACAGACGCCCTCAAACAGCTCGCGTGTGCGCGTCATTGGCACCTACCCAACGACATCGATTGTCGCAGAGGCGTGCCTCCTTACCGATCCCGTTGCCGGCGGCAGCACCAAGCTTGTTCTTGGCGGCCGACTCACAGCGGTGTCGGGCACGCCTGTATCCAATGTCTTTGCATTCAACGTCGACACCGGACTCATCGATCCTCTTGCAGGCGGTCTCAGCGGGCCGGTCTCGGCGCTGGCATGCATCAACAGCCCGTCGCTGCCGCCGTCGCTGTGGGTGTCGTCTGCCGCTGGATCCAATGCGCCGGTCGCCGGATTCGCCGCAGGTAGGCTGGGCGAGTTTGGCGGCAATGTCGCGCTATGGGCCGGCGATGGCTGGGTGCCGTTGCCTGGCAAGGGGCTGGGCGGGCCTGTCACGGACATCAAGAGCGACAGCCAGGGGACAGTGTACTTTGCAGGCGCGTTTCGCGAGACGGCCGATGGGTCGTGGAGCGTGCCGCCGTCGTCGCAGATGACGTCTCTGTTTGTTGGCAATGTAAGTTGGATGCGTGACAGGGGGTGTTCTCGGAGCTGCTGCAGCTTACATGTACATGCTATGCCACTCGTGATGCCAAGGTGATCGCACCAGGAAGACTGGCTCTTGTCGCGCTTGCCTGTCCAAACAACCGCAACAATGGCTGGTTCACGGATACGCCGACGAGCGTGCTGATATCCAGCTCGGCACACCCATTACGCTTTCGGCCATCGCACTCCAGAACCTCGTTGACTCGGACGACGGTGTCAAGACATTCCGGTAACAGCTGCTTCTTGTTTCTCTCTTTGTACCGCACTGCTCATCTCACTCACTTTCACTGCAGAGTCTCGTCGCCCGCCGTCGCCCCTGGCAAACACTACACGCTCATCCAGACCAACGCTGCTGGCCAACCAGTAGCCACCTGTGTCGAATGCACTCTCCCCAAAGACGAGGATATACACATGTACTATGTCGCCACGCCAGAGCTCACGCCACAGACCAATGACATCCTGGTTGAAGTGCTGGACTCGTACCGTGTCACCGGCACCGGTCTCGCATCTGTGCAGATCTTCCAACGCGGTACGTGCCGCCTTGGCATGAGCCTGCTGCACTCCATCGCTCTTGCTAACCAACAGCAAATCCCATCCATGCGATACAGAGATTGTCGTGTATGCCAACGCGGGGTTCAACCCGCCGTTCGGATGCAGCGGGTCGGCTGTCCTGTCGCGGTCACTGCTGGTCGGTCCAGCATGGTCCATCCTATCGCCCACAGCACCAACCGTCGTCTTTGCCACGTCTTCGCGCGCAACACTCGACACGTCCTACGCTGCCTTCTACCCGTCCATCCCTACCGCGGGCCTCTATCGCGTCACTGCCCATATCCCGCCCTGTGTTGCCAACAGCACAGCGATAACGGCGTGCACGGGCAGGGGTGTGTTGACGTTCTATGTGTACGCGTCGACAACGGGCGGTGTGGTGCCGCGACCAGCCACTGCGCTGGGGACGGTGCGTATTGATAGCCGGTCGGCGACACCTCTTATCGCGCAGCTCGGCTCGTTCAACCTCACGTCGACGGCCGTCGTGGTGCTGTCAGGCGTATCCAACGGCAACCATGTCTTCATTGACAGCGTGCATTTCACAAAACTGGCAACACAGAGCGGGCTCAAGTATCTTGCGAAAAGCCGGACTGGCGATGCAAGTGGCGGCAGCGGCGGCAGCGGCGGCTGGACAGCACATCCGTTCACGCCGTTGGATGCCGCACCGCTGCCTGACGGGTCTGTTGTGTTGGCGCTGGCCGTCACAAGCAACGACACGCTGTTTGTGGGCGGGCGGATGACAGCATCAGCGACGATGACGCATCTCATCAAGTACGCGCCAGGATCGAGTGTGAGCGGGTGGATGGCGCTTTCCAACGGTGGCCTCAACGACCAAGTGACGCACCTCGCGACTCTCGGCACGCTGGTGATTGCTGGCGGCGCGTTTACAGCAACGGGCGATGGCGTCACGGTATTGCGCCGGCTTGCTGTGTACGATTCGGTTGCAGACACGTGGGCGAGTGTTGGGTTCGGGCTCAGTCGGCCGCCTTTGAGCTGACGGCGGATACTGCGGGCCGCTTACTGCGCATCGGCGTAGCGGCCGATACGCGTGTGTACATGTCAGCAGACGACCGGGATGGCGTGGCACCCGCCTCAACGTCAGGCGTGCTCATATACTCGATCGAGTCCAGGCAATGGATCCCAGAATCAGATGGCATTAGCGGACAGCTGGACCTGTCTGCCGCTGTTATGGTCGCCGGATCGCCTGTCAACGTCATTGCCGGCAATATCACCAGTCTGTCCAGCGGTGGCGGCGGTCCCCAACTGGCCAGTTTCGGCCCAGCTGGTCTGGCCGGATTTCCCTCTCTCCCTGCGTCTGTCCGTGTCCACGATCTAGTCTGGGACACCGACCGCAAGACTGCGTTCCTGGCTGTATCAGCGATAGTCAACGGCACTGTGTCGGCTGACACGACTCTGGCGACCATCAATGAGGCCGGCGGTGCGTACACGGATACAGGCATCCGCATCACAGGCGGCATGGTCACGGGTTTGACACTCAGCAGGCAGACTGGCAAAGTCATCGTCGCCGGATCGTTCACATCTGTCCAGTCGGGCACCAATGCCGCACAGCCGTCAACTGGAATGGCGTTCATCAGCCTTCAGTCTCTGACCGTGACGCCTGTGCGCGATGTGGCAGGTCCAACGAGCTCGACAGGGCCAACGATCAAACGCGTGCATCAGCTGGACAGCGGTCGCACAGTGGTACTTGGCGATCTGAGTGTATCAGCCGCTGGATGCACAGGTATCTGTCTGTGGGACTCGTCTCAGCAGTCCTGGGACGGCAACCGTTTGTTGGTATACGCGGCGACTTCCAGGGCATCGAGACCACAACGACTGTAAGCAAATGCTCTTTCATCAGCGCGGCTCGGGAGTGTGTGCACTGACATGATGCCGTGCCAAGGGCGTCACGTACGTGGGCGGCAGATTCACGGTCGACGCTGTCCCCGCACCTGTCAGTCTGCTGTCGCTCACCGGCCCGTCCTCGTCCGCAGCCTTCAAGCCCGTGATGCTCGGCCCAGCAACACCGCTGACCATCAACGGCCGCATCCTTGCTATGCGCACCAGCCTCAACGGCAGCCTCTACATTGTCTCTGTCCGCGACATGGATGCCATGGTTATCCTCTCGGCGTACGACGGCGCATTGTATTCGACTGTTCCCCTTGGCACGCGGGCTGTTATCACGGACATGACACCAATGCGCTGGATGTCTAGCAACAGCAGCAGGGGTCAGATCGATGGCATGCTGCTGGTCGGCCGCCTCCCGCTCACGTCAACGCCAGACGCCGTCATGTACGCGGCCGTTCTGTTTGATCCGGCCGACGGCACGCTTGCACCGTATGCCGTGTCGACAGCAGGCGGGCTGGTGACGCGTGTCCGGGTGGCTGGCGGCATCCCGATGCGCGTGCTGCAACACGATGGCGAGGGGCCGGCCGGTCTGCCAGGCTGGGCCATCGCCCTCATTGTCATTGCGTGTATCGTGTCGGCCGTGGTCATTGGCTGGATGATCTACGTCATCATCACAGGCGAGACATCACGCCAATCACGCGCTGCGGCACACGACTCGCGCGACTCGCTCGGCTCGTTCTCGGAGAAACCGCCCACCAGTCGACGTGGAAGCCGGCTGCATCCGTCGCCTCTCACCATGCCATCTCCATTGACGTCGCCGGCTTCGCCCACATCTCCCATGCACTACTCGGGCATCAAGCACTCGTCGTTCACGTGGAGTGCACCGGATCTCAAGGCTCACCATGCTGCCCATTCGCCATCGACACCAACATCTGCCACACACCTGGCGCACTCATCGTTTGATGACATTACTGTCATTGACCCGATCCACCGCCCACCGCGTCCGCCCGTCATTGGCTACCAAGAGTACCAGCAACGGCTGCACTCGCACTCTCGGCAGCAACAGCAACAGCAGGACCTCGAAGACGACATTGCCGACGCGGTCAGCAACAACGTCAATGCCAACGCCAACATCAACGCCAACGCCAACACCAACGCCAACCACGACCATGACGACGATGCGATGATGATGTCAACGGCCTGCTCACAGACGACGTGTCCAAGTATTTCGTGATGCAGGACTACCTGAGACAGAGTACGCCGCACCGGCATTGCCAGCGATCCCGCCACAGACGACGGCCGCATCAGGAGGCGCAAACGGGGATGGCAGTGGCGACAGCCGACGGCAGGTATCGTCATGGCTGCATGGGACAAGAGAGACGGTGCTGGCACGCGACTCGTACATTGCCCAAGACGGCACCGAGCTGAGTATGTGAATCCGCGTGGCCTCGTGTGGTTGAAGGGCATACAGATGTGGCGAGGAGTAAATACACTGACACGCGGATGGTGGCTGGCAGCATTCCATGGCGGCGACCGCATCGAGGTGCTTGACAGCACAGACCCGTACTGGTGGACAGGCAGGATCGTCGGCAAGCCAACGCATGTCGGTCTGTTTCCAGCATCGTTTACGGCCCTGAGCAAGCGCGATAGCCGCTGATCGTGGCAGCCGCTCATCGCAACATCTACATCTTCTTTTGCGTTGCCAAGAAAAGCAGCAGGACGAGGGAGTGCAGCCAATAAAAGCTACTGCCCAACAATCCGATGTTGATGTAGAGCCGTTCTTATGGCATGGGAGACGGCCTGGCGCATGCGCGCGTAGATCGCAGAAGCAGAAGCAGAAGCAGCAGTAATGGATCACCGAG
This sequence comes from Entophlyctis helioformis, assembly GCA_025526915.1. Taxonomy (NCBI): domain Eukaryota; kingdom Fungi; phylum Chytridiomycota; class Chytridiomycetes; order Chytridiales; family Chytriomycetaceae; genus Entophlyctis; species Entophlyctis helioformis. The sequence continues at coordinate 58,783 of JAHLKH010000129.1, read as the reverse complement.
ATCATTGGCAAGTAGAAAGGGACGGCGGGTTGCAAGAAATCGGATCGTGTTTAACTTCATTACAGTCGCAGCAACTCTCCAACCATCCAGTCCAACGTGCGGAGCGAGAAAGCAGGCAGAAAGAGAGAGAGCAGTTGGTGAAACCGTTTACTTGAGGGGAATGAAGCGCGACGAGTTGGTGGCACCGATACCGGGACGGCCGTGCTTGACGGGCTTGTAGGTGATGGAGAACTCGCCAAGGTAGTGACCAGTCATCTCGGGCTTGATCTCGACCTGGTTGAAGGTCTTGCCGTTGTAGACAGCGACCACAGAGCCGATCATCTCGGGCACGATGATCATGTTGCGGAGGTGGGTCTTGACGACAGCGGGCTTCTCGTTGGCACCGGCAGCCTTCTTGGCAGCACGGAGCTTCTTGATGAAGCTCATGGGCTTGCGCTTGAGGCCGCGCTGGAATCTCCTGCGGGCACGCGCGTGGACGAGCTCCATAAGCTGCTCCGAGTTGAGGTCGAGGAGCTGCTCAAGGTCAACGCCACGGTAGCTGAACTTGCGGAAAGAGCGCTTCTTGCGTGCGTCAGCGGCAGCGTCGACTTCGAAGTTGTCAGCCTGTCCAGAGCACCGCCCATTGGAATCTCGTCAGTACGGCTGCTCGCAATGCCCACACATCAATGCTGAGCCAGCAAGCCAGCCTAGCCAGCCAGAGGGGCCATCGCCAAGCGTCGAGTAGCAGAAGCAGCAGCAGAAAGATTGCCCCGTGTCAGCCGGGTAGTCCCGGCACAGCAGCCGTCTGTCCCCCGCATCCGCAGCCCAGTGCAAGCCGTTGCTGTTGGCAAGTCCGTTTGCAATCCAGTTGTCGTTGAAGCGACTGTCACGGCCGTTGCAGACCAAGCGACGGAGCGGCCGTTGTGTGCTGCGGTGAGCCTGAGCGGCAGCAGGCGACCGACGGCCCTATGTCGGTGCGGCAGTTGGGTGCTGACTCGGTTGCTCCTGCTGCTGCTGCTGCTGCTGCCGCTTTGTCGAATCGATTCGCCGACTCGGTTGTCGGCTGCTGCTGTGGGGGCTCGAGGATGGACGGATGGGACAGACGGCTGCATGTGTCGGTGGGACAGCCGGCGAGGGGGACGGCCTCGAGACACACATCCACACCATCCACATGCACATCCATCCAGCAGATGCTGCAGATGGGATGGGATGGGATGGGATGCCTGCTGGCCTGCTCCTCGACGTTTGTGGCTGGCTGGCTGGCTGGCGTGCTGCCCGCAACCGAAATTACCATTGTCAATGTGAGGAGCAAACCCAAACAGGCCACGCAAATCGCGACATCCGAAATTTGAAAATCGGATGCATTCGGTGCCCGAAATGTTGGGTAATCCAGGGGCAATATGCACAGGCCATACAAGGTGATCTGAAGGATTCCATCCTCATTCGATTCATTGAAGGACCGCAGGCTGGCACGGGGCACCAAGTGCGCAGCGAAAAAGAGCTGCTCAGGCATGCGGAGCTGGAGCAGGCACAGGCGCGCTGGGCACAGCGACATAGTAATAGGATGCGTGCGGACGCATGATATAGACCGTGGATCCTCTCAGCCACAGGCTCAGGGCCAGACCCGCCAGCAGGAACACGTCCAGCACCCACGACACCATCACAAACGTGTGCGAGAAGCCGTAGTCGCCGCCAATGTAAAAGAGCGCATCGTCGCGTCTGCGGATGACCAGGTAGTTGACCAGCACCTGCGACACGGCTGAGGGTGGTGGGATGATCAGTCGGGCGGCTGGCGCTATGCAGGCATGCAGCGATGGGCAGTGTCGGTTACAGGAGCAGGAGCAGGAGTGGGAGCAATAGCAAGAGATGGGGACGACTTACCATGGATGCCTGTGCACCAGAAGCTCAAGCCCACAGCGATGGGATGGATCACGTTGCTGACAAGCAGCAGCCATCCGAGCCACGCAACGGCACCAAAGCCGAGTGCGCTCACCTGTTCATGGGCCAGCGCCATGCGCCATGGTCAGTGGATGACTCAGGGGTGAGACAGCCGGGCTGTGGCGCAGCTGCAGATCCAGTCAAGGTGACAATGCAGCGAGCCAAGTCAGCCCAGTCGAGTCCAGTCCAAGGGACGGAGGCGGGGTGCATGCAGATGCAGGCACTCGTGCGACAAGACGCAGCCAACGCACCTCGAGCCAGCGCGCAGTCAGGAACGTCTGGCACAGCGACAGGTCGTCTGCATTGGGATTCTTGGGCAGCTCAGCTTGCATTCCTGCGTCGGAAACTACTCCACGAGACACGCCGAAAGCGTCAGCGGACAAGGCAGTCAGCGCAGACAGCCATCCCCTGGCAGGAACTCACTCTCTCGCAGCTGTTGCTTGTTGACGACGAGAAGCCTGCAGAGACAGCACCAACCCGCCGGTCGAGCAGGCAGCCAGGCAGAGCGGGTCAGCGATGGGCATTGCTTGCAAGCGAAGCATCGGAAACGGCGTCTGCGAACAAGGAGCACTCACACGACTCGAACAGGCCAAAGGTGAGCATGGACGACGGGCCAAAGAGCGGGCCGGTCTTGATGCGCAGAAAGTCGGGCGTGACGGTCGCATAGATGGAGAACCCGAGCGAGATGGTGAAGAGGACCAGGAACACTGCGAAGGTCTTGCTGGACATTGCTACTGCCACTTTTCGCACTTTTGAGGCAACCTTCTGGTTGAATTCGTACCGCCAAAAACCGATATTGATGGCGGCACGAGCGACGACAGCGACGGCAGCAACAGCGACAGCAGCAACAGCACAGGCCAGCAACATGATACGCATCCACTCGCTGGACCCGAGCAAGCCGCCCGCACTCGTGCCACGCTCCTACTCTGGCGCATCGCCCTCGGTCGACAGCTTTGAGAAGCTGGGGCGTCTCGGCGAAGGCACGTACGGCGTCGTGTACAAGGCCCGCATCCGCTCAACGGGGCTCGTTGTGGCACTCAAGCGAGTCCGCATGGACCAGGAGAACGAGGGCATGCCGCTGAGCTCGCTGCGAGAGATCTCGCTGCTCCGGTCCCTGGATCACGAGAATGTGATGCAGGTGCTGGACGTTGCTGTTGGAGCGGCGCCAGAGGATATCTTTCTGGTCATGGAGTACTGCGAGCAGGTGTGTTGGTCGATCGTCAGCGTCGTGGGTGAGGCCGCTTCGAAGCATGGCACTAAACATGGACGGGCGTTGCTCAGGACATGGCCAATCTCATGGACACGGTTGTTGCTCGCGGCAAGACAACCGTGTTCCAGCCTGCCGAAGGTTTGGAATGCGAGCCATGGCATTGCAGTGGACATAAGCGATCGTCGCGTTGCTGACCACTTGAACCTCTTGCCATGCAACAGTCAAGTGTCTGATCCAGCAGCTGCTCAAGGGTGTTGGTAAGCCTGGAGAATGCAAGTCTACATGCGCGTGCATGGAGATCTAACACAATGCGACGGACAAGCCTACTTGCATGACCACCACGTTATCCATCGGTACGCACACGCAATCACACGCACAAACTAGATCGGCAGTGCGTATGCTGACTACTCGCCACCAAACAGGGACCTCAAGCTGTCGAACCTCCTGCTGACATCCGAGGGCATTCTCAAGATTGCCGACTTTGGACTCGCTCGCCTGTACAGCGATCCGCCAGAGCCGCTCACACCGCGCGTCGTGACACTCTGGTACCGCTCGCCAGAGCTTCTTCTTGGCGTCAAGATCTACACTACAGCCATCGACATGTGGTCCGTCGGGTGCATTTTCGGCGAGCTGCTGCGCTCCGAGCCACTGCTGGCGGGCAAGATCGAGCGACACCAACTCGAGCTCATCTGCGGCCTCCTCGGGTCGCCGACGCCTTCCATCTGGCCCGAACTGCCGTCGCTGCCCTTTTACTCGTCGTTCAAGTTCCCGCGGATCGAGTACGACAACATCCGGTCAGTGTTTGCCCGATTCACGGACAAGACGCAGCGGTTCCTCAAGGCAATGCTGGTGTACCGGCCAGAGAGCCGAATGACGGCACGCGACGCGTTGCGGCACTCGTATTTCGACGAGAGTCCGCGTGCGTGTGCACCCATCTTCCTGCCCACGTATCCCGAGCTGCGGGGCAACATGCAAGCCACGCGGCAGCAAGCGCAGCTGCAGTACGAGTCTGAGCTCCAGCAGAGCCGCGCGCATCGCAGGCCGGTATCGTCGCAACAACGGCCGTCCAACACGCAGGGCATGTCTGCGGCGTCGAGCAGCGCCATGGCAACACGTGGCAGCAACAGCCATGCTGGCAGCAGTGCACATTCCAGTAGCAGTCTGCACAGCAGTCGTGACGTGCCCGGTGCACCGCCGCCGTCGAGCCAAGGGCCGCAGCAGCAAGAAATGCTGTCTGACCATCGCCACAAGCGCCGGCGAGTGTTTGAGTCGGCCGACGGCCAAGACTCGCTCATGGAAGTTGGCGTCCCAGTCTTTCAGGCGTTTGCAGACTACTGAAGAAAGCCGAGTGCACATGTACAGATGCATGCTGATATGCGTGTCTCACGAGCTGTATTGGTGGGTGAATGCGACATGGACTGGATCATGCCGAGAGGGCCGGCTCGGCAGACTCGGCAGCAGACTCGGCAGCGGGCCTGGCAGCATCTGGAGAAGAGGAAGCAGCAGCCGGCACGGCGCGGGTGGCTTTCCGGGTGAAGAGCGTCCAGATGTCGGTGGTGGTTCTGCAGTCTCGCAGATCGATGGTGTCTGTGCGGCCGGCGAGCGTGAGCAGCAGCGCCGAGGAGCCGAGCTGGGCGTGCTCCGTCTCAAAGGTGATGCGCGGGTTGGCAACGTGCAGACGGGGCAGCTCGTTGACGTAGAAGAACCTGCGTGAGACATGAATGTGTGAGCATGCGAGAGACATGCGAGAGAGACATGAGTGAGACATGCGAGAGGCATGTGTGAGACATGTGTGAGACATTGGCGAGCGTCGGGCGGGGCAGCGCACGCACCCGAGGGGGCCCCGTGCCGGGCACGAGTCGGGGCCAAAGCGCACGGTGATCTTGGACAGCGCCGGAGTGAGCGGGAGGGCCGAGCCTCTGCCGAGCGAGAGGTTGGCCTGCAGCGCACGCACGGGGAACGAGCGGAACGTCTTCTTGGCGGCGCTGGCGGCTGCCGGTGCGGACGCTGCGGCTGCGCTGGCTGCGGCGCTGGCTGCGGCATTGGCGGCCACTGCGGCCGAGAGCGTCGACGCTGCGCCTGCGGCTGCCTGCACTGCTGCCTCTGCCACGACACCGCTCATGTTGCTGTTTGGGCGTTGGCTGAAAGTGTTGCTGGTGTTGCTCAGAGATCAGCAAAGAGCGGCCTCTCCCGCACAGACTCCACGCTCCAGACTCCACGCTCGCCATGCCCAGAGCTCGGCCGTCCAAGGCAGCCAAGGCCGGTGCGCCGGACAGCGAGCCAAGCGAGCCAGACCAACTGGACCAGCCGGACCAGCCGCACCAGCCAGACACGTCGGGCGATGCCGAACTGGCGGCTGCTCTGGCCTCGCTTCCCCGTCCAACCCGACGTGCATCCATGCTGCTGGCGTCGGTGCTGTCCAAGCCCGTGCTGGCCACTTCGGCCTCGACGTCCTCGGCCGTGTCCATGCCTGCCTCTGGCCCGGCGTCTGGCTCGGCATCCAGATCCAGCAAGCAGACCCCAAAGGCCAATGCCAAGTCAGCAGCCAAGCCAGCGGCCAAGCCAGCGACGACTGCCCACTCCGATCTGGGCGGGGTTGCCAGCAGCACCAAAGACGGCAAGGCCGGCGGCAGATCCAGCAAGCGCAAGACCGACGAGCCCGAGAGCGGGCCCAAGAGCAGCCTGCCCAGTGCATCCAAGCGGGCAAAGCCGGCTGCAAAGGCCGGCACCGACGATGCGTCCAGCAGCAGCCGCGAGCAGCCTTCGCAGCAGCCCGCGCGCAGCAACAAATCCCGGCTGTCCGCTTCGGGTGCTGGCAACACTCGAAGCGCGTCGTCGTCCGCGCCAGCCACGCCTTCCAAGCCCAGCGCCAAGGCGGGCAGGACTGACAAGGCAGACAAGGCAGACAAGGCAGACAGGGCAGACAGGGCAGACAGGGCGGATAAGGCAGCAGGCGACAAGCCAAGACCCAGATCCAGATCCAAACGGGCAGCTGCAGCGACCCCAGAGCCTCCATCGACTCCCGAGCCACCGCCGCCCACGCCACCGCCGCCCGCACCCGTCTTTATCCCCATCATTGTCCACAGACCGCGCAACGGCCCGCACCCGCTTGACGCGGCCCAGCACGATCCGTTCCTCGCCCGCACAGACCTGCCGCCCTCTGCCATGTGGCAGACGGCATACATCTACTTTTTTGTTGACAAGTTCAAGCACGTGTTTGTGAGCCCGAATGCGGCGGCTCTGCCAGTGTTCTCGCCCATGGATCTCGAGGCTGCGTTTGAGGAGCCCGTGCGGTCAGACCTCCTGGAGCAGTTGGCGATTGTGTTTTGCCAGAACCTTGTGCTTGGGGCTGCTGGGTTTGACGCCGTGCCCAAGAACGGTGGCAAGAACGGTGGCGCTGCTACCAGTGGGGCTTCCGGCCCTGCGCAGCGCCTGGCCTTGCGGACCAGCAGGGAGATGCCGTGAGTTTGAGCTTGCGCCGAACGGAGAGTGATGGATGGACAGCGCAACTGACTGGCCGGCTGCGTGTATGCCTGTAGAAAAGACTGGGTGCATTGGATCCGTCGGTGCGTTGATCGCCATCTGGCTGCCTTGGATACGGTGCTCGAGACCAACCCGCTGCAAAAGTCTCTGGGCGGCAGGCCTCGCAAGGACAAGGGTTCTGGCGATGCGGTCCTGACGGATGTTGCTCCTGATGCCCCTGCTTCTGATCTGAGCAATGGCACGGGCGATGGCGAGACAGATGCAGCCATTTATAATACTGCCATTGGCGCGAATTCTGCCAGCGGCGGCAATGCTGGAAAGCAAGGCAACGACGACGACGCTGAGGAGGATGACGACAAGGCAGACGAGAGCTTCAAAGTCGATGCCCACGGCAAGGACAGCGATAGTGACAGCGACAGCGACAATGGCAGCGACGGCTCGTCCAGCGACCATGACGACTCGGCCAACAACGCAGACAACACGCGCAACTCGACGTCCACACCAAACAACGCCGCGTCTGCTGCGCCATCCCACCCGACCAAGAGTCACCACAAACACAAACCTCTCGACCCAACCGCCTTCTTTGCGCTCCCGACACACATCAAGATCCGGCTCTTCGCCTCTCTTGTTGACTGGCAACTCATAGAATGCCCGTCCATCCACGCCGCCATTGACGAGGCGGCCCGTGCACGCTATTTCGCAGACGCCGGCACGTCCTCGACTGCCGATGCCGAGATGGAGGATGCGGCGGACCTGGCCGAGCTTGGTGCAATCGGCCACTGGCCAGCTCGCTCGCTCGACATCTATGCCACAGACACGTATCCGCGTCTCTACTCATCGCACGAGCCGAGCGGCGAATGGGGTGTGCTGTCCACCACGCTCGACGAAATGCGTGGCGTGGTCAGCCAGGTCCACGCAGACAAGGACGACAACGGGGCCGAGTCGCTGCACACGCATCTGGTCGACATTGTGCTGCCGGCTGTCGAGGCTGCGCAAACCAAACGCGAGCGTGCGGCCAAGAAGAAGATGGCCGCTGCAGAGATGCATGCGCTGTGGCAGATCGAAGGTGCCGTGCGTCGGAGTCGCCGTGTGGTGTCGTATGACGAGCGGTCGACGCCTGGCGATGACGACGACGATGGCAGCCACAGTGGAAGTGTCCGGAGTGGACAGGTGGAAGCCGATACGAGTGGACAGCGGCGTGGTCGGTCGCGCGGTGGGCTTGACGGAGCCAGCAATGGTGTGGGCGGCGGGCAGGTGTTTGGACGTCGAACACGCAACAGTCTGCGGAGCGAGGTGCGCGATCAAGGCGAAGATGACGGCGATGTCAAGATGGCTAGCGTGAACGGAAAGGGACAGGGCCGGCTTCTGCCTGCTTCTCGCTTTTTTGGAACGGTTGCTGATACGACACCACCCGCTGCCGCCGCTGCTGCGGTCGCCCATGATGGAGATGGCGGCGACAGCGATGATGCGAGCACAGTTGCTACAGACGACAATGGTGTCGCTGATGCAAGGCAAGCACACGTTGACCACAAACAATTGCATGCCGAGGTTGCGCTGGCCCACGACATGGAGGTGGTTGCTAATGGCGCGCCGATGATGATGGTGCCCTCTGTCGCGTCGTCGGGAGACGTGTCTGCCCCCGGATCCGGCCCCAGTTCAGACGCATTCTGAGCCATTCTTTCTTTCAATGTTTCTTTCATAAGGTGCCAATACAAGGACCATTCCCATCCGCATTCCCATCCGCATCCATCCACACACTGGCAGCGCCGCTATGCAACATCGGACGGGGAGATGATCAGCAGATGCCGGCCTTGCTGGCAAGGAGCGCAGCCACAATCGACGCGCCGACCATGAACACAAACAGCAGCACATCGTCCATGAGCGCCTCGTAGATGTAGTGGTACTCTGCAACCAACTTGAGAATAGATGCAATGAACCCGCTGCGAGCGCCGAGGAACTGGAGAATGCTGTTGGAAGATGTCGGTGCGGCACCCAAAGGATCAATGTACTGGTCATGAAGCGTCAGTCCAAGCTGTATTCAGCGACAGACAAGCAGAGCCCGAGCCAAAGCCGGGGGCCAGAGCGCGGCCCACCTTGTTGTAGACAAGCCGGATAGAGTTGATGCCAATCTCGATGCTTGCAAACAGGATCCAGATCGACTGCCGGTTGGGCCAGCCAGGTTAGCAGGCGTCCACAAACAGCCAGCCGGGCGGCACGCGAGACATGCAGCCCACACGCACCAGCTTTTCGTGTCCAAGACGGATGCCGCTGCTCATGCCCTTGTCTTCAAAAACCACCAGCTTGTCCGTGGCAAGCACGCCCAGACGTCCGCACACGCCGTCGCCGGCCTGATCGTCAACCTCGACGCGTGCAAACGATGCCACGGCGATGATCGCCAGCAGCGCGATGGACACGGCGTGGATCCAGGCCCACACAACGTCCATCCCGCGGCCCTTGGGCAGCTGCTGCACAGCCGCCGGGGGGCCGCAGCGAGCGGCGATCGGGCCGTGCCCGTTGGCAGGAGCAGCGACGACATGTCCGACAGAGACTCGGTCGACGACGATGAGCGGAGGATGCGGTCAAGGCGGTCGTCGCTGTGGTCGGCGCTGAGGAAGCGCTGCGAGTCGGATGCCTGCAGCAGCGTCGACGGCGACTGTGGCGACTGCGGCGACTGTGGCTGGACGGTGCGTGCAGGCGACGGCGCGCTGCCCGAGGCGGGGCGTTGGCGCTGGCGCGGCGACTGCGTGTCCCAGTGGTGCTCGGACACGGCGGGCGTCTCGCTCGTGGCTGCTGCTGCGACTGCTGCTGCTGCTGGCTCGCTGTCGGCGGCCTGCACAGAGGCGGACGCCTGCTCAGACGGCGCTGCCTTGGCATACGTCTGCGTGATGCGGCCGAGGCGGGACTCGCTGGACGCCAGGATCTTGGTGCGCCGGGCCTCGCGCCGCAGCCGCATCTTCTCGGCGGCGCTCAGCGTCGAGTCGCCCGCCTCGCCGCCCGCCTCGTCGCCTGCCGCCTGCGCCATCTGCTGCTCGGCCGTGGCCGCTGCTGCTGCTGCTGCTGCTGCTGGGTCTGTGCCGTCGTCCATCCTCGCCGAGTTTGTCGTTGTCGCTACAACTCCACACGCTCAATGCAGATCGTGGTTCAGTACACCAGGACAGGCACAGACGCTGACCACGACGGCGCAGACGCACACAGGCTGGAGCTGCCTGTGCGGCTGCCACAGCCCGCAGCATCACCCCCGGCCAGCCGCACAGACGTCGCTGCAGCCGTTGCACACGCGCTGGTCGAGACCCGTGCCGCCTGCAACGCTCTGCTGTCGGACCTGCTTGCCAAGAACCCCGCCGACGGAGCATCAGCAGCCAGCAGCCACAACAAGGACGACGACGACGACGACGAGGAGGAGGAGGAAGAGAGCGAGAGCGGCGACAGTGACGGCGATCGCCACATGCTGGACATGGACACCGCTTCTGCACCCGTCAAGAAACTGCGATCGCAATAAAGTGCCTTGCTGTTCATTGCACAACATTCATGGACATGCACGAGCAGCTCACGCCTCCCCATGGGTCTCGGTGCCGGCGATCTCGGGCTCGGAGATGTCGTCTGGCACATCAATGGCAAGCATGTCGTCGTCAGATGCCCCCGACGCCTGCAGATCATCCGCAGCCTCTTCCTCGTCGTCTTCCTCGTCGTCTTCTTCGTCCTCCTCGCCATCCTCCTCATCCACCTCGTCCTCATTAGCATCACCAATGTCTTCTCCATCAGACTGCATCTGCTCATCTGCAGCCTCGTCCTCCTGCTCTTCTTCTGCCTGGTCGCCAGCTGTCTGCAACTCAACCTCGGCTTCCCGCGCAAGCTGTTCCAACAGCCGACTAAAGTCTGGAATGGGCGGCAGCTGCATCTCATCGTCCTCGTCCTCTTCGCACGGATCACCTGCATCTGCCGTCAGACCACTACTACCACCGCTACCGCCGCCACTGCCACTTGCAGGAGCACTGCCAGCAACGGTGGAAGCAGACACGGACGTAGCACCAGCCGCACGACGCGCTTTTGGGACATAGTGCGGAAACCGGCACGCGTCGCCACGCGGACACGATCCGGCCTCAAACTCGGGGCACAGGAACACGTGCCGTTTGAGACACGACTTGCCGCGTTCGCAGTAGCCCTCTTTGACAAAGTCGGCGCACACGGGAGCGCCTGGCGACAGCTTGACATGGAGATACAGACACGTTTCCTTGGAGCACCAGCCTCGCTCAAAGTGGATGCAAAACGGCGTCGTTTCGTCGAGCGGCACGTGGGAGAGGACACACGTGCCAGGGTCGCTACATGTGCCGCTGGATTTGAGGAAGGACGGGCAGAGGGCAATGTGGCGTGGGTCGTGCGCATACCGGCATGCGTCGCCCTTGGTGCATCGTCCTGCAGCTCCATCAGGTGAGTCGCATGAGTCACAAGGCAAACAGCATACGAGATGGAGTCGCTTACCGTAGCGGTAGAACTGACAGTACATGACCTTGCGCTTGGGCTTGAGTGTGTTCCATCCGGTGGGCCGCCATGTCATGGATGCGCCAGGCCGTGCACCGGCTGTTGGCCCGCCACTTCGTGCTCCTCTGCCCTCTTGCCCCTCTTGCCCCTCTTGCGGCAGGCCCTCCCATCTCGACATGGGAAGCGGCAACGGAAGACGCACCTGTCTGTCTGCTAGCCAGGATCATGTTGCCACGTTTGCTGCGCACATACTTGACACCATTGACCATGACCTTCTTGGGCACAGCCGCCGCTTTTCCATCTATAGACACGTCCAAGTGCGTTAGATGCCAGTCTCCATGCTGCATCATGCAATCAAACACAAGGCGGTAGGTGGCAGACATCCGCATACCTGTGGGGCTGTCTGCAGATACGGGGCCTTGGCCGTTGACACGAACAAGCGTGCGGCGTGACGCGTTGGTGGCAAACTGCACGCCGTTGATCGTGATGAGCATCGGGGCTTTGGGGGCTTTGTGGGTCTTGTGTGTGCGGCCTGGCTGCAGCGACTTGTGCGACGATCGCGATGGCAGAGACGACAGCGACGACGGCTGGCCGGCAGCCACTAGCGATCTGCCGTCTGTGCGATACGCGATACCGTCCTTGATGACCAGCTTCTTGTTGACGCTCTGACGCATCGGCTGCTGCCTGATCTGCCGCTGCTGCTGTTCCTGCGCATGGATTGCTGGAATGACTGGCAAGCTGCCTGTGCTTGGCTGCGATGGGGCGGCTGGCTGGTGCACCGGCTGGTGCGCGGGCTGCGCCTTGAGATCAGCACGGACAAGGCTGTTGCCCTTGCGAATGTAAGACACTGACGCAACAGGAGCGACCGGTGCAGTGGCAGCGACAGGTGCATCGACGGCAGCAGTTGTGGCCGTCGCAGTTGTGGCCGGTTGCGATGGCTGTGGCTGTGGCTGATGCACATTGACCAGCTTGCGATGCTTGGACTGGTGGGCATGACCCTGGCCGGCGTGGCTGACGTGGCTGGCCGCCATGTCTCGCCCTATCCCACGCCCTTGCCCACGCCCACGCCCTCGCCCATGTGCGTTGTAAGCGTTGTAAGCGTTGTATGCCGGAGCAGTCGCATGCGGTTGTGGGTATTGCGCATACGCCTGCGCAGGCCGCTTGTTGCTCGACCACGACGAGGCTGCCGGCTGCTGCGGCTGCGCCTGGGCCAGCTTGCGCTGCTTGATGGCGTCTGTCGGGTGCATGGCATGGCATGGCATGGCATGGCATGTGTGAGACATCTGCGCCTGGCCCCATCGGCATGGCGCTGGGCACCCACTCTCGAGAACAGCAATCTGCCTTGCAAGGTCGTCGTTGCTGTCTGCCATCAGAGTGATTTCGACCGTTTTGCTCAGTGATTTCGACCGTTTCCTTCCAAAAAGCAAACAAAAATCAAGTACCGATGAGCACCGTGCTGACGTCGACCTACACCCAACGAGCGGCCGCCCACTCCAACCCCACGGCCGTGCGGCTGCTGCACCTCATGGACGCCAAAATGACAAACCTGTCCGTGGCCGCCGATGTGTCCACCAAGGCCGAGCTGCTGCGTCTCGCCGACATTCTCGGCCCGTACATTTGCGTCTTCAAGGTGCTGTTTTCTCGCCAGCGTCGCACACCTGCTCGTGCACGTTCCCGCGGCAGATGCCCGCAGACATGGACTGACCACCGCACATCCACGGCGACTCCAAACAGACACACATTGACATTGTCACAGACTTTGACGACGATCTGGTGGCCCAGCTGACCGCTCTTGCCGCCAAGCACGACTTTCTCATCTTCGAGGACCGCAAGTTTGCCGACATTGGCAACACCGTCAAGCACCAGTACGCCGACGGCATCTACCACATCGCGTCGTGGTCGCACATCACCAACGCCCACCCGCTGCCTGGCGAGGGAATCGTGCACGGTCTCAAAGAAGTGGGTCTGCCGCTCTCGCGTGGTCTGCTCCTCCTCGCAGAGATGTCGTCGGCCGGATCGCTTGCAACCGGCCCCTACACCATCGAGGCAGTCAAGATGGCCCAGCGCAACCGCGACTTTGTGTTTGGCTTCATTGGCCAGCGCCGCATTCCCACATCCGAGGTCGCCGGTCTCGTGGAAGGGTCCGAAGACGACTTTGTCTACATGACGCCTGGTGTCGGTCTTGCTGCGGCTGGCGATGCGCTCGGCCAGCAGTACCGCACCCCCGACCAGGTTATCCTTGAGAGCGGGTGCGATGTCATTATCGTCGGCCGTGGTATCTATGGATCCGGCGACGTGACCGAGAACGCAAAGACGTACCGCGCGGCCGGATGGAACGCGTACCTCAAGCGCACCGGCCAGCTGTAAAAAGCAGCCGTCTGCCAAACAGCCGGTCCAGGTCCCGTGCAGACATTCAATGAAACAGCGCCTGTCGTTCATTGCAAGCATGGCTTCTGCAGGATGCCGACAGGATGCCGACAGGGTGATCATGTGAGAGCAGACAGTCACTGCTTGCCGAGGATGTCGCCCAGCTCGGCACCGCGATCCGTGGCGCGCTGGACAGCCAGCATGAACGCATCGCGTACGCCGCTTGCCTCGAGCGAGTTGACAGCCGCCTCGGTCGTGCCCTTGGGCGACGTCACCTTGCGGCGCAGCTCGGCAGGATCCTCGCCCGTCTCGACCAGCATGCGGCCGGCACCAAGGCACGTCTGCGCAGCCAGTCCGCGCGCAACATCCGCAGGCAGGCCGAGCTTGACACCCGCCGCCTCCAGGCACTCGACAAGCAGGAAGAAGTACGCCGGCCCCGATCCTGCCGCCGCCCGCCGTCCGCCGCACCAGTGTCAGTGTCAGCAGCAGCCACAGGACGCACGTCACACGATCCACATCACTCACCCGACACGCCCGTGACGACGTCCAGCAGCGCCTCGGTGGCGACCCAGTACGTCGACTTGGACACCGCACCCAGCACAGCAATCGCCATCTGCTTCTGCGGCTCCGAGACGCCCTCGGCCGCATACATGCCCGTCGCCCCCTCAATGACGAGCGCCGGCGTGTTGGGCATGCACCGCACCAGCGCAGGACCCTCGGCACCAGCGCTCGCCCCGCTCATCAACCAGCGTCGCAGATCCCGCAGCGTGATGCCCGCTGCAATGGTGATGACGAGCGGGCGGTGGGTCTGCACGGCGGCAGCGATGCCCTCGGCGACCGTCTTCATGACCTGCGGCTTGACCGCCAGGATGAGCACGTCCACGGGGGTGTTGGACGGCCCAAAGGCGACGGCGGACGGGTTGGCGTCCGTGATGTGGAGACCCGGGAACTGCGCGGCGAGACGGGTGCGGGCCTCGTCCCATGGCTCGGACACGGCCATGTTGGCTGCAGAGTAGCCGGCTTGGAGCAGGCCGCCGATGATGGCGCCGGCCATGTTGCCGCCGCCCACAAAGCCCAGACGCAGGTTCTTCGAGGCCATGTCTTTCTGAACGTTGTGGCAACGTGTGTGCATGTCGCCATCTCGTCTTTATGGGATCGGTGGTGGCGACAGAGGAGGGCCGGGCATCTCGTGCGCAGTCTCGTGCGCAGTCTCTTGCGCAGTCTCTTGCGCAGTCTCTTGCGCAGTCTCTTGCACAGTCTCTTGCGCAGTCTCGATCGCCGGCATTGTACAAGAGGCACGCCGATCCTCGCCATCCAAGCCGCCTGCACCGTCTGCAATGGCGGGCTGCTCAGGTCGGCTCGTTCCTTCTCCTTCTGCCTGTGCCTGTGCCTCTGCTTGTGCCTGTGCCTCGGCGGCTTCCTTGCGCTTCTGCTCCCGTTTCGCCTGCTGCCGTGCACGGACCTGCTCAACCAACTCCTCAAACTCGCTGCGATACTTTTCCATGTGCCCCTGCACCATCATGCGGTCCGCGTCGCTTGCCTCGTGTTTCGCCGTCGGTCGGAACCCGTCGCCACTACTCCCGCTGCCGCCGCCCACATTCCCACCAGCGCCAGCGTCCGCCTCGTGCACAGCGCGTTCCCATTGCTCCAGATCGTGTCGGAGCTCGCTGTCGTGCTTGGGGATGCGCGCGTCCTGGTTGGCATTGAAGAGCAGAATCCATTCGGTGATGCGGCGCTCAAGGACTGGCCGGCTGCCGACCGACGATAGACCTTCTTCTTTCAGCAGCTTGCGCAGCTTGGCGTCGTTGAGAATGTCCAGATGCACGTTTGGTTTGCGGCGGCGTGCTGCTGGGATAGACGGTCCTGTTGCCGATGCTGCTGCACATGGGCCGGCGGTATTGGCTGGCAAGCTCTGGTATCGTGACAATGATCGATGAGAGGTCGAGTCGGAAGTCTCAAGCAGCCTTGCGCTTGTTTTGCTACTGGACGGCGCTGGTCGTTTGCGTGGCAACGCATCGTCCTTGCCATCAGCTACACCTTTGGATGCTGCCAAAAACTGATGTGGTGCCGAAAACGGAAGCGTGGACTGCGCCGGGGGCTTCTTGCCGAGGGATAAAAGCGTGTCGGTCCGACACTGGTTGTCCAGATGCACGTTCAGACGCTTGGCCAGCACATGCTTGGCGCATATGGGGCACGCAACCGATACATCGCCTGTTTGACCATCCAAGCCATGTGGCTCAGTACAGTAACACAGACAGAATAAGCCAGCACATTCAGTCATACCTTGAGGCTGCAGCTCATGCATGCGCTCGCTGATGGGCTGCGCTGTATCGCCTAAATATGAAGGCGATCCACCGGCCGCATCAGCAGGTGCACTAGCACATGCATCCGCAGCGCGAAGTATCTGTGATGCAGAGACCCGCGAAGACGACCGGCTTGCTGCACTCTGCTTCTTGGAAGACCCACGGGTATCGCGATAGTCACTGTCATCATCGGCCTGCCTGCTTCCAGTCTTTGTCTGCCGAGCCCGAGAGCTGGCTCTCTCGACAAACATGCCGTCGTCCAGTCCATCGTCCACCAGATCGATCAGCTGGGATTGTCCTGCTCGATGCGATACTGCTGCAGACCGGCTCGCCCGTGTCAGCCGCTTGGTGGTGCTCTGTGTCGCAGCATCGCGACCATCGCCCGGCAGAGGCGCATCGGCCTCGCTACTGTTGCCGACAGTGCTACTGGAGCAGCTGCTCGAACTGCTGGAATCTGGCATAACAACGATCCTTCGCTGTCGTTTCGACGGTCGGCTTTGCGATGGCGATGATGTTGCAGCCAACTGGTCTGGCTGGTCTGGCTGGCCTGGCTCGTCTGGCTGGTCATGCATTCCAAGGGCCTCGAGCGAAGACAAGCGAGGGCATTCGTACTGCGTCGATGTGGAAGCCAGCGCCGTTGTGGCGATCCTTGTCAACGGCGCCATGAACGTGCGTTGGATGCTCTTGAACTGCAGCACCAGATCATCCAGCACTGTTCAATGGCATCCACCACCACCACCACCACCGTCAGCCGGTGCATCCAGCATGCAGCAAGACACAGCAGCACAGCAACACACACCTGTGTTGTTCTTGAGCACATGCATGCCAGCGACCTCTGTCTGGCACGACGCACAGCAGCTGGTGCTCTTGCCCTTGCAGTACCGACGGATGCACAGCGAGCAGAACGAGTGCAGACACGGCAGCGCCATGGCTGTGGTGAAGTGCTCCTTGCAAATGGGGCATCGCAACAGGTCGTCCATGGCCTGGAACGCCGCCAGCTCTGGAGGCCATTCGGCCGAGTCTTCGTGCAGCGACTGCAGCGACTGGTTTGTGTCGCTGGTGAACGACGATGCCGGTCGTCGCATCGTGGTCATTTCGGACAAAGGAAAAATCGGACAGAGACGCAGCAAGAGATCCCGTCTCGATCATCGTGCCTCGTCATGGCAGAGGACGGTGTTGAGAGCGACGGCTGCTGCTGTTGCTTGGCAGACTGCTCTGGCGGGGCAGACTCGGCAGGCTGTTTGCCAGCCGCACGAGATCGCGGTGCCGCCCACTGGCAGCCAGACGGCCGGTACCCAGTGCCCGTGACAGCGATGCTTGTCATTTGCAGGCCGCAGTCTTGACGATGGCGGTTGCTGGACAAGCGCCAAAGCAGCAGCGCGTGATTCTTGAGAACATCAACTCGAGGAATGCCACACTGCCCAAACGCATCACAAACAGAGGGGAGAGCGACAGACGGCGACAGACAGCGACAGACAGCAAGCGACAGCAGACACTGGGACGGACGGACGGACGGACTGGCGGTCAGGTGGATGGATCGATAGACTGGCAGCAAAATGACAACAAGCAAAATGGCAAAAGGTGTGCGCCAGCCCGGAATTGAACCGGGGGCTCATCGATGGCAACGATGAATTTTACCACTAAACCACTGGCGCTGCCCTTTTGGTGACCGAAAATCGTCCATTCGCTTCCCATACATGCGTTGCAATGCCACTCAAAACCACTGAAATTCGAGCCAGAATATTACTGGAATAATTGACGGCCGAGGCTTCCGAGATGCCTTGACTGCGATGCCAGGCAGCGAGTCGACAGGCAGAGTGACTGAGAGCGGGCAGACAGATCCTCGAGTCAAGGACTGCCCATGCACCTGCACCAGCTGTATGTTACCAAGCATCAGCTGTGTGTTGCCAAGCAGCAAGACATGCACATGTGGCCAAGCAGCAAGCATGCACATGTGGCCAAGCAGCAGCAACTTCTGACTCTGTCGGCATAAGAGGATCAGCCATTGCCCTCCGCCTTCTTCAGCCAACAACCACAAGTTATCGTCCAACTGCCGCAATGGTCAAGTCGCACTCTACCATCGACAAGCTGGTCTCGCCGCCAGTGCCGCTCGTTGCCACGGACGGCCGCTTCGTCTTTGACCGCAAGGTTGAGCTGCGCATCGAGACGGTCTTTGGCACATCCGAAACCATATTCGAGATCAAGGACACCGCCGGCATCAAGTTCTTTGACGTTCGTGAGACCTTCTCGCTCAAGGGCGGCAAGCGCACACTCGTCGACATTGACGGCGTGCCCATCCTTAACATCCGCAAGTCGACCGGCGGCTACACAGTCGCCAGCGGCGCCAAGGCCGAGCCAGTGCTCTTTGAGATTGCCGCCGCCACCAAGAAGCACATCCAGATGTGGCTGGCCGTTGTCGATCCCGCCACGGGCCACAAGACAGAGTTGTGCGTCGAGGGCGAGGTCAAGGGCGGCGGCATCTATCTTGGTAGCGAGGCGACCGAGGGTGCGGCGATTGCCAACATCCGCATCGACAAAGGTGCATACAAGAACAAGATAGGCGGCGTGCAGATCGACATTGTTGTGATGCCAGGCGTCGATGTGGCGCTTGTTGGCCTGCTGCTGGTTGCGTTCGACCTTGAGACCACCAGAAGGGCAGTGGCTGGTGGGATGCGTTGTTTGGGAACGCCGCCTCTGAAATCGCGTTCCGTGGTGTCACTCGGTCTGGGTGATCTTGATGCTTTATATGGCGATGTGCGTTGGCTGCAGATTTGTGCACCACACTCGCCGTGCTTTGTGTGGCTGCCTCTAATGAACGGTGATCTCTTTGCAAGGCACTCCATGTCATGTCCGAGTGTATCCTGTGTGAGGGATGCATGGCCAGCAGCCGAGCAGCCACAGAAGGCTGTGGAGCGCAGTTGAGCACGCCTGGATGGTTCGAGAAGCATCGCGTTCAGTCGCGACCACACGCGAAGCAAGAACACCAGCGAACACCAGCGAACACCAGCGAACACCACCTGGACGGCTGTGTGCAGCACACAGACTCGCACAGACACCTCAGGCAATCGCAGACTACAAAAGGGCAGCTGGTCGCCCGCCCTCT
Organism: Entophlyctis helioformis; assembly: GCA_025526915.1. Classification (NCBI taxonomy): domain Eukaryota; kingdom Fungi; phylum Chytridiomycota; class Chytridiomycetes; order Chytridiales; family Chytriomycetaceae; genus Entophlyctis; species Entophlyctis helioformis. The sequence continues at coordinate 39,921 of JAHLKH010000129.1, read as the reverse complement.
CTGGCTGCCATCAAGCACACTTAACAACAACAACAACACAGCTCATCCAATGCCCGTCACGACAATCCACTGCACCCCAATCGCATGCGATCCATTCATGGACGCCTTGCTCGATGCCGCCTCTGGTGCTTCCAGCCCTCGCCTGGCAAGACAACCAACACTTCCCCTCGGCGTGTTCATCGAGCAGCTCGGCCGTGCTGCAGCACATGCATCCAATGCATCAGACTCTGTGCCCACCAAGCAGCCAGCCACAGCCAGCCAGCAGACGCCTATCTTCAAGCCACTGATCGACGTGTGGGACTCGCCTCAGGCCATCCGAGTCGTGCGGATCTGCCAGGCGTGTCCAAGGACGGCATCCGCGCAGACATTGACCGCCACGGCCATCTGGTGATTGAGGGCGAGACTGCGAGCATCTACAACAACAACCACAACGACACAGCAGCCAGGACACCACCAGCAACACAGATCAGCCACAGCCACAGTCGCAACAGTCGCACCAGCACGACCAACAGACCAACACGCAGTTCACTCTGCAGTTCCATGAGCGTCGGCTGGGCCGCTTCCGTCGCGTCGTGCAGCTGCCCACAGACATCGACACGGCTGGCATCCAGGCCAAGTTCGACCACGGCGTGCTCGACATTCTCATCCCCAAGCTGCCTGTCGCCGCCAAGACGTCCATCTCCATCGCCTGATCGTGCGTCTGGTGTCCATGCCTCCTGCCCGTGTCCAATAAACATATCCGACCAACAGACCCAGATTGTCGATGTTGGCAATGGAAACGCCTGTCCTGAACCCTGGCCAAGCCGCTCCAGCAGCAGAGCCGCAAACAGCAGAGCCGCAAACAGCAGACGAACCAGTTGCCATGTGCGTGACCGTATCCTCGTCATTGGCGGCTCAGACGGCCAGCGTCGACGTCTTGTCCAAGGTCAGCCCAATGCCTGGCCACTTGCACCGACACCGTTTCTAACACGCAAGGCAACAGAGACGCTGTCCAAGGCACAGCCATCCGTCGTGCCAGCGCTGGCTAGCACCGCAGACACCAGCCCGGTGTCTGCAGTCGTGCCGTTTACCATCGACACCAAGTACTACACAGCGCAGGTCGCCTTTGACCTCCAGGCCGATGTCGAAGGGTCGCTGACCGAGATTGATGGCGCTGCCGTCCGCGACACCAACGGCGCTCGCTGCGACGCACTGCTGTTTATCCTGGACGACGACATGGTGTGCGATCTCAAGAACGGCCGCATCCATACAGATGACGGCGAAGACGGAGAGGGCCAAGAGCACTTGGGCAGCAAGCGCTTGTCGCAGACTCTTGCATGGATCGAGTCGTTTGTCAGCGACTATGACACCAGCATTGCGATGGCGATAGCGGTTCTTGAGGACCAGGACGAGAGTGAACAGGACGATGGGCAATACAGGCAGCTTGAGATGGCGTGCTTGGATGCGGGCGTTGAGCTGGTGCTGTGGCGACCGACGTCGGCCAAGAACGCGACGCCCGAAGCAGCCGAGTCAGCATCGACACAAGCGCGGACGTTTGGATCGTTGCTGACTGGTAAGGGATGGTTAATGCCTCGTCTGCACGACCGTTGGACTCACACGGGATGGTGTTTGCAGATGACGGCGATATCGCGCAGGAGCTTGTGGGTGTGGATCGGATACTGGAGGCGTTCACCAATCACGTTTGGGAGACGCTCCAGCGCAAGACTGGACCCAGCCAGGCAGCACGGCCAGCGCACGACTTTGGAGGCTACAGCCTTGGAGGTTCGTTGTCGGCGAATGGTGTGTTCGCGATTCCTTCCTCTCAACCATCATTTCATGCGCAGATGTTGAGGATATGGGCAAGGCACTGTTTGGTGCATTGGACGGCGACGATGGTGCAGGCGACTCTGATGGCGATCGGGGCATCGAGGGCGAGTCGGACGCATTTGAAAACACGCTGAGAATGCTGCAGCACATGAGAGGTGCGTCATATTGACAGTCTTGCAGTAGAAGCATCGCTTCAATATGTTGGAATGGCGGGCACTGACTCATGGGACGCGATTCAGCACAAGGCCAGACCATGAGCGACGAGGAAAGACGCATCATGGCCGAAAAGGTTGCGTTGGCGTTCCATCTCCAGCTTGTTGGTGATGACGAAGACGATGATGATGATGAAGTGGAGGCTTGATGAGGCTTGATATGGACAGATGGCGACTCAATGAACAGAATGTTGACCGGTTGATATCAAAGTAAGATTCGAAAACAAAGAGAGAAAGAAGAAGAGGCGAATGGGATGAATGGAGGAAGCACCAATGGAACGGATCAGAGCCGCATCAGTTTTCTGGAAGCTGGTCCAAGAGGTCCGAGATCATTTCGTGTGCCTCGTTGATCAGATCGGACCTGCCCATGTACCGTTGTGCAATTCAAGAGACAGCCGTGCTAGTCAGTAAGCATATGGCGGCGATTGCAGGGGCATGATCGCCAAAGACGTACAGCTCAGCTTGGCCGGCAGCAATAGATCCATCCGCCTCCTTGATGGCGCCATCGACCCACTTGACCATGTCAAATGCATAGTAGAATAAAGTCAATAGGTCAACTCGATACAGTGCAGTGTCCCGAGTCAAGACACACATACCTGCTCATCGATCGCATGCAGTTCTTCTTGCAGCTTCTCGACTGCCGTCCAGCCAAGGACCGTTTACCGATTCCAGCGCAAGAGATGGCCAGATCGAGACCGAGGAGTGTAAGATATGCATATAGAAAAGCCGAGGATGCAGACCGATTGCAGTCAGTGACAGGTCTCGCAATCTCAACCACCACTACCAGCAGCCGCAGCTCAGAAAAGGGCAAGGCGAGCGTAACGGACGGGGGCGATGCAAGGCAGATGGGGGAGAGACGCACTGTCCTTGTCGGTGAATCCGCCGTTGTCTGTAAAGTTCTTGAGTCTCACGCAGATGCTCTCGACCTTTTCTCGATCTCCTTGACCTAGCGGCCATACCATGGCACACAAGGCACCCAGGGACCGTGGAAAGTGCGGCAGTGGACGCGATTGTGTAAACGATCGTTTGCCAACGACAGACCGGAACGGCCGTCACAAGCCGTCACAGGTGGATATGGATGGGCAGGAGCGGATGAGTGCGATAGTGGCGATTGTCGTTGGTGTGCCGTTTGTGTGCCGTTGGTATGCCGTGATGCGATCCAGAGGTGCCGAGACGGGCGACGGAAGGAAAGACGGATGGGATTGCATGCTTGTCAGTCTCTGCTTGCGGTACATTTGGAAAGGCGACGAATGCAAGACGGCGAGGCCGTGGCAGGCAGGCCACAACGCAGGCAAGCTGCGCCATGCACGTATTCGCTTGCATGTCTCTCTCGCCACGATGTCTGCCATGCTCTTCTATGCCATGCCATGCCATGCCATGCCCTGATCGGCTGCTTATCTGGCAATGGATTGGTGCTGCAGTCTCGCACCTTGGTCATTTTCCGTGGCTGCTTGATGGGGAAAGCCGTGAAATCCAGATCTCCACGCCGGTTGGTCGGTAGGCTGATTGAAGGGCAGCGAGGCGGCCAGGGGCGGCCAGGGGGCGGTTGGCAAGGAGCAAGGAATGTTTATATGTGCTGATGCGACATGCAAGGAGGGAGAGAGAGAGGGAGAGAGAGAGGACGGGAAACGGCACAGGGCTCAAGCGATGGCACGCTTAGCACATGGAGAGTGCACCAAAGATGGCAGCAGCGGCCATGATACCCGCCGACGTGGCGGTGAGGGCGTTTGTGGGAGCGGCAGACACGAGACCGGCCTTGGGGATCAGCGAAGTGGCCTGTGCAGTGTCGCCCGCCACGGTAGCAGTGGACGAAGCGCCGCTCTTGGGGCCGCTGGCGGCGGGCAGGTTGCCCGAGCTGGCAAGAGCCTGCTGCTTGACGAGACTGTTCTTGAACGTGCCAATGGCAGCGGTGAGCGATCTGCGAAGAGGGGCAGCCTCGGGAATGTCACCGGCGACGACGGACACGACGGACACGGCATCAATGAACTGGCACGAGTCAGACAGGAGACAGCGTCAGCCGTGGTCCGTGTGTGTTTGCGGGCTGGCTGGATGGATGGATGGCTGGCTGGCTGGATGGCTGGATGGCTGGTGGCATCGGACAACAGATCCGATGTCGACGGGACGAGCGCGGGTCCTGGCTGTCCAACGTGGCAGCCGATTTGTGGCGCATGCCGCACACACGCGCGAGCGAGGCGCACACAACAGGTGCAGTCTGCTGCACCTGGCGCAAGGCCAAGGGAAGGGCATGCACAGGCGAGCACACACCTGTCCAGAGAAGCCAAACTGGTTGAGGATGGCGTTGGCCTCGGTCCATGTGTCGATAATCTGGGTCGAGCAGTCGGCCACAGTGATGTTGGCAGCCGTGTCTGTGTTGCGTTGGGGGCGTCAGTTTCAGAGTCAATCAGAAGGGCCAAGCGGCAGGGCGAGTGGAGTGCACAAGACGGCAGCCACAAGGCGAGGCCCTTGCGCTCAGACAGCCAGCCCAGGCGGGCGAGACAAGCCAGCGAGCCAACGAGCCAACGAGCCGGCCAGCAGCCGTGTGTGCACCTCTGCCTGCACTCTGCTGCGGCAACGGCTTGGCGCTGGCGGGCTGTTGGCTGGCTGGCTGTTGGTGCTGTCAAGGGCCTCGCTTGCGGCAGTGTGACAGGTTCAAGTGGCAGGAGCGGCATGTGCTGCAGGGGCGGCGTACCCTTGAAGGAGTTCCAGAGGGCAAGGTCGGCGTCTGGCAGGGGAATCGTCAGCGTCTGGGCGCTGGCACCAGCGACGAAGAGAGCGGCGGCGGCAGCGGCGACGGTGTTGAAGTGCATGGTGGGTCTATTTTGGTTTGCGAGGAAACCCGTCGCTGCACTGGCGCCCGCACCAATGGCATGCAGTTCCAAAAAAGGAAAAATTGCCGCTGCAAGTGGCACCGTTGGGCCGTCGGGCCATCTTGCCAGATCAGCAATGCTGTCGCTGGGACAAGAGCGTTGGGGGCATGGTGCATTTGCTGTGGTGTATTGAAGCATCAGCTCAGTTGGTGGGGGGCACGTACGGCTTCACAAGCATCTCGGAAAAGGTCTTGATCGTCTCAACGCCACGGATCTCGTGCGTCAAGAGCGGCATCTTGACGACATGGAAGTCTTCGTACAGCTCTGCAATCTGCTCCAGGTACTTGGCCTGCATCTTGGCACGCACAAGACACTGCTCGCAGTTGGAGCCGCCCTTGGGGTACAGCAGCTGATTGACAACAATGTTGTGCGTGTCAATGTGGAACGACGTCAGCTCCTGGATCATGCGCTCGGTCTCGTACAGCGACAGGAACTCGGAGATGCACACGCAGACAAAGGTGGTCTTGTCCTGTTGGTTGGTTGGTCGGGTTGCCATTCGCGCGTCGTCAGTCTGCGGCATCAGCTCAATGAAAACACGCAGACTGGCCAACATACAGGGTCCTGGAACTGTGTGTTGACTTCCTGGATGATCGAGCGCATGCTCTCAAGGCGGCCAAAAATGTCCTCCTGGTTGGGGTCCATGCCCATCATGCCGCCCATCTGCACAATTGGTCGCGCATGTCAGTGGCCATCACACCAGCGGATACGACGCCAACCGTGGCCCGAAACACACCTGCTGCATCATGGGGCCAAGACGGCTTCCAAGCTGCGCAAACTTGCCAAGAGCCTTGTCCAGGACAGTCGGGAACGACAGGAAGCGGAGCGTGTGGCCAGTAGGTGCAGTGTCGAACACGATGCACGAGTAGTCCATCGACTTGACAAGCCTGAGGGGGATGAATCGCGAAGCGATTGTAAGCAAGTCCATGTGTTGGGACGCATGCACCACCACCACCAGCTTACTTCATGACCTCGGCAAAGCTCATGGCTTCGTCGACACCGGGAATGGCAAAAGCCATGTCCTGCAGCTGTGACTGCATGCCAGAGTCCTGAGCTACACGATCCAATCCAGCCATGCGTGCACGCCTGTCAGCCGAGCAGTTGCATCCAATCCAGACGGGCGGCCAGCACGTGGGTGCTGGTGTGCAACGACTTGCCATTCTCGAGCATCTCCTGGATGCTGCCCGTCGGGTCAATCTCCATGGCGTACAGGTTCGAGTGGCCGTTGACAAGCTCAGGGTTCTTTGAGAACTTTTGGCCAAAGGCGTCTGCAGAGTGGCGTCGGGCAAGCGTTAGACGCAGCGGCAGCAGGGCAAGCCAGCGAGACGGCACTCACCGGACAGGTTGTGGCCGGATCGGTCGAGATGAGCAGCACCGACTCTCTGACCTTGGCCAGCTGGGTGGCCAGCGAGCAGCTGCCGTCCAAGTCCGTCCAAGTCCACATGCAAGCCCAGCCGATGCAGAGCGGCATCCAGTTGGTAAGCCAGGCCAGCGTTCAAGACAGGCGGCCAAGACAGGCGGCCAAGACAGACAAGAGAGCAGGCGAGGCAGCCCGTCAGCATGCACGTTCGCTGCTCTTCGGCACAGCGACGCAAGAGCCGCGGCACGCACCTCGTCGTGGTCTTGCCGACACCGCCCTTGCCGCCAACGAAGATCCAACGCAGGCTCTCCTGGTCCAGAATGTTCTGGAGCGTGGGCTCGAGGCTGTCGAGATCTGCCATTGCCTGCATCCGCACGCAGGCCAGGGGCGTGCAGCCATGATGGGCAGCAGCAGGCAGACGTCAGCATCGGCCTTGCGCCTCTCGCAGCCTTGCCAGCCAGCTTAGCCAGCCAAGCCAAGCCGCGGCACAGTGCAGCAAACTCACGCCTGTGTCTGTTTTGAGGGCAAAGCGAGCGTCGCGTGCCTCTGAAACATGAACAGAGAACTGGACCAACTTTATTGCAGGGCCGCTCGTCGGCCTCGCTCAGTGCTTCTCGTCAGCTTGTCCAGCAGCGAGTCGAGCTTGGCGCCCGAGTCGTCGTAGTAGCTGCGCTTCATCGCTCGGTACCTGCCGCAGCGATCAGCGTCCAGACCGCCAGCCCATGCGTGCGGCCCGCACTTACTTGCGCACAAACCACAGCGCTTCCAGTTCCCTGTACACAAACTCGCCTGTCGGCCACACACGAGCGTCAGCCAACAGCCAGCCAGCCATCAAGTCAGCCAGACAGCCACGCGCAGATCGCACGCTTCTCGCATGCCTCTCGCACGCTTCTAGCTGCCAATCTGCAGGCACTTGCCGTGTGCAATCGCCTTTTCAATGTCGGCCGGGTCCTGCAGGTCCCGCTTCTTGAGAAACGCTCCCTTGAGCTTGCCCCTGTAGTAGTCCGCGCTACGCTCGATCCACAGCGAGCACCACGCAGCGCAGCGCAGCAGATTGACGGGCAGGCCAGCCTCTCTGTCGTGAGCAATCATCCAGCGCCGAGCCACCGCCAGCCCGCGGACGTGTATGCGTCCACTCACCCGCCGGGATAGTCCCGTCCAATGTACAGCAGCTGTGGGTGCGGCGGGGCCATGGTCAGCCATGGTCAGCCATGGCCGCTCTGCACGGCGGCCGCAGACCTCGCAGGCCACTGCACTCGCCTGCTTGTACAGGCTGCGCACTCGCCAGCGAAGCGCATCGGCCATGGCTGTTTGCGAATAGTTTGCCAAGAACGATGTCGTCGGCGTACAACACAGAGCCGCCCACCCGCGGCAAGGTGCGACTGGCTGGCTGACTGGCTGGCTGGGTGACTGTCAGACGGCTAGGCTGCCATGCAGTCAGAGAGTCCACGCTGACAGAACTGGCCCTTCCACACGCCGCAGGTGGTGCTGCGCACAACAGTCGGCGAGCTCGAGGTCGAGGTTCGTTGCAGCTTCTGTGGGCCGTTGGACGACAGACTGACCAGGACGTGCGGTGGATGCACAGCTGTGGCCAAAAGAGGCCCCCAAGGCATGCCGCAACTTTGTGCAGCTGTGGTGCGTGGCGCGCGCTGTCCTCTGTCTGCGCTGCATCTCGCCAGGATCGCTGACGCCTGCTGCATGCGTGGTGGCATCGGCAGTCTGGAGGGCTACTATGACGGCGTCATCTTCCACCGTGTCGTCCGTGACTTTATCGTGCAGTCGGGCGATCCAACAGGCACGGGTCTGGGCGGAGAGTCCGTCTACGGCGAGCCTGTGAGTGCATGTGCACGCCATCGCATGCCACCGCATGCCATCCTGTCTGTGCACCGTGGCTGATCACGCTCCAACGCGGCTAGTTTGCAGACGAGTTCCACTCGCGACTTCGCTTCACCCATCGCGGTCTGCTGGCCATGGTATGCTGCCTTGCGTCCACTCTTCTTGCATCTACTCTGCGTGCAGACCCGATCGTGCAGCTGATGCATCACGTTTATCGCTCGCAATAGGCAAACACCGGACCAAACTCCAACACGAGCCAGTTCTTCTTCACGCTCAACAAGACTGAAGAGCTCAACCGCAGAAACACCATCTTTGGCAAGGTTGGTGCTTTGGCATGGACATGGACATGGCATGCATTCGGCCACTGACTCGGAGCTATTCTCGCCATGGTCAGATTGTTGGAGACACCATCTTCAACATGCTCAAGATTGGCGAGTTGGACACAGACAAGGACGATAGACCGCTCAATCCACCCAAGATCCTTGGGGCCAACGTGCTAAGCAATCCCTTTGACGACATCCTGCCTCGCAGCACAGCCGAAGAGCGTGCTCATATGCGCCAACTGGAGCAAGAGCTGCTCAAGGCCGAGGAAGATGCGCGCAAGCCCAAAGTCAAAAAGTGCATTCGTTTGTCGACTCTTGCAGTGCTCTTGGTCGGCAGTCGGCTAACTTGATCACAATATTTGGCAGGAATCTGGCTCTGCTGTCCTTTGGAGAGGATGCCGAAGAGCCTGCGTTTGTATCCAAGAAGAAGAGCAAGAGTCTGCACGATGCCGTTGACGACCCGCGTCTGAGCAAGCAAGTCGCTGCTGAACTCTCCAAGGAACTCTCCAAGGACAGCAATGACGACAGCGCGTAAAATCACTGCCTGCTGCACAACCTGCGCAAGCACCTGCACCTGCACCTCTGCTCAAGCGCAAGCCTGCCGATTCAAACTCGGATTCGGACTCGGACTCGGACATGGACTCGGAAGACTCTGATGACAACCACCGCCGTGCGCCTTTGCGATCCACAGCCGACGCCTCCGCATCCAAGCAGAGTCTGTCGGCCGAAGATCAGATCCGCAAACTGCGCAATGAGATCAAGGCTATTGGCAAGCCGACCGACGCATCACAGCGGGACTCGGGATCCGCCCCGAGCACCTCACGCAGCAAGTCGTCGAGTGTGCCGTCGGTCATGGACCAGCGCAAAGCCTACCTCTCGTCAGGTAAAGCCGTTGCCGGAAAGCGCCGGACAGCTTCAGGCAAGCCATCCGATGGCACCGACGTGATCAGCCAAGTGCAAGACTTTCGGCAGATGCTCAAGCAGGCGTCGTCGGCCAGATCGTCTGGAAAGCACAATGGCGACGAAGATGCCAAGCACCAGCAGCAAGGCGTCGTCGACGACGACGAGTGGGAGTGCGACTTGCATTTCATCAAGGGATGCAAGAGCTGTCGCGATACGTTTGGCGAGGACGAAAAGGACGACGACGACGACGGGTGGATGACTGCGACACTCAAGTTCAGCAAAGAGGTTGGCGCCAATGTGTATGCCGCCAGAGTGGACGACTATTCCGTCATTGATCCTCGCCAAGAGTAAGAGTGCCATGCATGTGCACAATAGCTGCAATTGGCGACTGACGCCTGGTTGCTTTGATGCACAGGCTCAAGTCGTCTGCAGGTGGATCTCGCGACAGGGACTCGGGCCGGGGTGCTTCGCGGCGTGATGGAGATCGCAGCCAGCGCGACAATGGACGCGGGTCTGGACGTGATGGCGGCTCAAGGGGCAGCAGCAACCGTGATGGAAGGGATGGACGCAGTGGGAGTGGGAGTGGCAGTCGCCAGTACAGTGACGACCCTCGCAAGCGATCGCGATACTAATGAAACAAATGCACGGGCATCCATTCATTGTCTGTCTAGTCAAACAAGGCCATCAGCTCATCCAGCTTGGCGTGCTCCGAGTTGCTGGCATCTGTCACAGCACCAGCCAACTGAGCCTTGCGGTGCTGGATGGCAAGCATCTTCTCCTCGATCGAGTTGGATATGATGTAGCGCGTCACAAACACGGGCCGCGTCTGTCCGAGTCTGTGAACACGATCAATAGCCCTGCAAAATCACCGCCAGTCAGTCACCACAACCCTTGGCCATCGCTCCATGGACATGGCAGGAACCAACTGGAATTCGGCGCTCTCGTTCCACCACGGGTCGAGCATAAAGACGCGCGACGCAGCAGTGAGGTTGAGTCCCACGCCTGTCGATTTGAGTGATGCTAGCAGAATCGTGGTGCTTGGGTCCGTCTTGAACGTGTGCAGGACCTTCTCGCGTGCCTTTTGGCTCAGCGACCCATCGATGCGGGCAAACACGAACCCGTTCTGTTTAAGAACAATCTCTGCAAGGTCGAGGAACGATGTCCACTGAGAGAAGACGACAGACTTTTCGGACGTGTCCTTGCTGCGGATCGACTCAAGGTCGCTGATGAGGGCTGCAGTTTGACAGACGAGCGGAACTGCATGGACTGTAACATGATCTTTGGCTGCGTTGTCGGCAGCGTCGCGCTTTGACCAGCATCCTCTGACGACGACGATGGCTGTGTTGATGGTGCCTCCTTGGGATCATTGGTCTTGCTGTCGTTGGCATTGCGGCTGTCGCTTGAGGCGTCCGTCTCGTGAACGCCTGAGACGTTCTCTGTCTCGTCTTCTTTGCGCGATGCAAGGATGCGCATCATGTCCGCCTCAGAGCACGGCATTCGGCAGAGTGTGCTGTTTGAAAAATGCCTAGTCTGTGAGCCCGCCAAGCCACCAGATCCAGCATCTGTTCACGCCAGAACGACTTGCCATTCCATGTCTTCCTCATTCGACTGCTTCATCTCGAACCAACTGTCAATGCATGGCTTGCACACAATGTGCAAGCACGGCAGTATCACACCGTCCCAGTACGGCTCTTCGCAAATCTGTCGTTGATCCTGATCAGCTACAACCAGGCCAATGCAAGCCCATCCAATGACGCCCTCGACTCACCGGGCACTCGCGACTCCCCGTGTTGCGAAGATCATTGACAACCTGCATGGCAAACTCGGACGATCCGTTGCTGCAGTACCGCGCAATCAAGTCGTCCAGCTCCATCACAAGCGGTATGACTTCTTTGCCATCGGCAACAGCATGTGTGCCTCCATCGCCACTGCCTGCGCTGTCCTTTGCTTTGACAAGAATCGGATGGTCGCATACTTGCCGCAGGCGTAGAATGAGGTGGAAGACACGGAGGTAGTCGGCTTTGCCAATGATCTTGAGATCATACAGCTTGCGGCTTGTGTACTGTTGCCATGAAACGGTAGCCATTAGCGATCGTGTTGATGCCACACAGTCGTGCCACGTCAGCCACGCACCTTTTGTAAGCTGTTGTAGATATCTGTCTCACGATCAACACCGCCAAGGTCAGCCACACTTCCCAGATTCAATTCAACGTGTGCCATGCAGCACGCACCTTGCTCCTCTTTGTTGAATGACAGATACTTGATATCGATATGCTTCGCAGGCAGTTCAACAATTAGACTGCCGTCCTCTTTGCGCATGTCCTTGGTCCGTCGGATGATCAGCGGTTCCATGATCGTCTGCACGACGTCCAGGGCAGCAGGGTCCCGCTTCTCGAACGGGATGGTGATGAAGGAGTTCCAGAAGCTGTATTGGCACCATGGCTCGACACGCAGAAATGGACGAGCGAGTAAATGTCACTGTCAAAGGGCCAAGGTAAGTGCGACGAGTACAGCCAGCCAGCCAGCATGGTGCCAACACATACTCGAGTTTGTTGACAATCGGCGTGCCAGACACGGCCCAGCGGTTTGTGGCTATCAAGTCATACGCGGCTTTGGCTGATCGTGTTGTGCGTTCCTTGATATAGTGTGCTTCGTCTGCCAGCCATGCGTACACCTGCCAGTCAGAAAACGACATGCAACAAAGCATTCGATCAGGCGGTTGCATACCAAGCACAATGCGGTGCCATTGGATGGCATACAAGGGCGAGTCTTCGCGGTTCTTGGCATGCTCGCTTGCCAGTGTTCCATACGTTGTGATGCTGCAAACGGCACAGGGATGGATGTCAGCTAGCAAACTGCAGGACACAGCCAAAGCAGCTTACTACGTACACGATCAACGGAGCGTCTGGCTTGGCAAACATGTGCTCGTTACACGGCTGCGATCGTTGCCGTAGTAGATATCAGGCTTCACAAGCCCAGGCTCAAATGCACGGAGCGCTTCGTCGCGCCATTGGGCTAGCAGATTGAGTGGACACACAATCAACCTGTTTGCATTCATTGCGCTGCGTTTAGTATCCATGCAGATGGACAGCAGCCACTGACATCAGACTCACGTGGCATGGCTTGACGGCACGCTGCTTGAGATCTGGCTCATGGGCGATCGCACTGCCCTGCTTGTGTGGATCAAACTACGCGTCGTCTGTCAGCCCTACATGCAGTGACCAGCACGCAACGAAACGCATAGCAAATACCTCAGCATCTCAATCGTCTTTCCAAGACCCATCTCGTCTGCAAGGATGCCGCCAGAACAGTGCGACTCGCGCGGGAACTCAAGACTCAACTCGCCCGAGTACCGGTTGTAGTAGAATCGATCGCCAGTCTTCATCTCGTACTGCCGCAAACAAGCCACCTCACGGCGTCAACCAGGTGCACAGTCTGCCCATCAAAGTGCCTCAGAAACAAACCTTTTTCCATAGAGGCGACATGCCTTCAGAGTTCATGGATGCCTTGTTTTCCTTGGAGTACATGAACGCGAGCGCTACAGCCTGGTAGTCATGCAGCTGTAGCTTCATGCCATCCGACGGCTGCATGGACCCGATCGCCTTGTCCAGCTGGTTGGCTTTGCGGTACAGTTGGGCGAGGTCGCTGGGAGAAATTGCGCCGCTGGTGGCGAGCCCGTTGCTCGATCCAAGACTCCCAAGACTCTCGCCGGCCAGTCCAGCCTGTTCCGGATCAGAAGCGTCTTGATGGGACTCGATGCCAACGCGCACAAACATGGAGTTGAGCGCGTGTTTGCGCAGCCGCACACGCAGGCTGGAATCTGGCCCGTCGTCTTTGACTGCCGCTGTCTGGCGGACAAGGTTTCGTGGGAATGCGTCCTTGACAAACGACACATTGAGCGAGATGAGGATATCGTCCATGATGGTGATGGGATTGTTGGCATACAGGATGGTCCCATCAAACAAGCACTACGCATGGCGTGCACCGTCAGCTGCTGCTATCGTGCTGGTAACATGGACGAGATGCGTGGCTTACAAGGTTCTGGTCCAAAAGCGTCGAGACAATGCGAGCAACATCGCTGGACAGACGGCCAATCTCCGAGCCGTCTTCCAGATACACGCGAACAATCGTATGCTGGTTGTCGACAGCGCTCGCAGACGACCGATTGAACACCGGATTGCCTCTGCCGCTGCTGGCACTCGCCGCAGGCCGCCCACGCCCGCTCTTTGGCGTCTTTGGTGCAGTGCGCGACAGAATGACTCGAGCACCGCATTTGGCCATGTTGAAGCCCTTGCACAGCGAGACGGCCGTGACGGTCATGTCGCCAACGAGAGCAGGAAACTGGATCGCAGGCGCCATGGTCTGCTGCGCAGGCGTGGCGGCAGTGGAAGCAGACGATGGCGATGCCGCCAGTGCCTTGAACAGTTGCGATCCATGTCCAGACGCAGCTCGTGACGGCGTTCGGACACTTGCAAGACCGAGCGAGTGCCAAGCCGTGGCGGCTGGCTTGGTGTCGCTGCCATCGCCAGCCACTCTGCGCCGCTTGCTGCCTGTCGGCGAGCCAGAGCTGCCACCGCTGCCGCCACCACTTCCACTTGCACCCACCTTGCACCACCGCTGGCCAGGTCCTGCGAGAGTGTATGCAGTGGGCATTCATCCGAGCGGTCGACGAGGCCAGATCGGCATCGTCAACGTGCTGCGACTGTGGCGACTGCGACTGTGAGTGCGCTGTGACTGGCCGTCTTGGCTGCTGCCGTGATCCACGCCAGCTCTTCGGGCGTCAGGTCGAGCCCGTCAATGACCAGGCCGTGCAGCGTGCTGCCCTTTCGCTGTCCGGTCCCGTCGTCATTGCAACCGCCGGCAAGTCGCTCGCCGGCCTTTCACAATCACAGCACATTCGAATGATCGCAGCAGCAGCAGCAGCAGCAGTTGCAACAGTCGCAGCAGCCGGCCGCTGCGCCGTGCCCGCCCAGACGCCCCTCGCACACAAGGCGCTGGCCGCACGGCTGGCCGGCGCTGCCCGCCCCCTCTCGATGCTTGCTCTCGGCTCCGCACCGGCCTCCCGTTCAACCCTGTCTGCGTCGGCGTCTGCGTCGGCGATCCAGCCCGTCCTGCGCACAACGACACTGCTGCTCGCCAGCACCACGCAGCAGACGCAGCACACCCAACAGGCACAGCAGATGCAGAAGATGCGGATGCAGCCCGCCGCCCGCTCCATGGCGACGCTCAACCAGGTCATCCGCGGCTGCCGCAAGCCCGAAGTCAAAAAGTCCCGCTCGCCCGCCCTCGACTCGTGCCCGCAGAAGCGCGGCGTGTGTCTCAAGGTGTACACGACCAAGCCCAAGAAGCCCAACTCTGCGCAGCGCAAGGTCTGCAAGGTGCGTCTGTCGTCCGGCAAGGTCGTCATCGCCTACATTCCCGGCGAGGGCCACAACCTCCAGGAGCACTCGGTCGTGCTCATCCAGGGCGGCCGTGTGTCGGATTGTCCCGGTGTGAGATACAAGGTGTGCCGTGGTGCGCTCGACTGTCAGGGTGTCGTCGGCCGTGCGAGCAGCAGATCCAAGTACGGAACAAAGGTGCGCTCGACAATCGCTGGTCGCTTGCTTCTATTGCATGCGTGTCTTGCCTCGCTCTGTCTTGCTGACCGCCTGCCGCTGGCTACCGCAGAGACCCGCCAAGGATACTAGTGGCAAGAAGAAATGAGCACAGCGTCGACCTGCATGCTGGTGCACGGACAGCTCACTGGACAACTCGCTGGACAACTCACTGGTGGACTATCCAGACTAAAGCCGCCTTCATTAGCATTCAGCCATTATCCCAGTCGTTTGGCTGCTGGCCTCTGGCTCCCTCAGCTCACATACACGTAGCGATCGCGCTCATTCGCCTGGCGGTCAATGTAGTGCTTCTCAATGAGCTGCTCGATGCACCGTTTGATCATGGCCACCGACGGCGAGAACCGTGCCTTGGACTGGTTGATCACCTCTTGCACCAGCATGGTGTGCGACAGTTCTTGCCGCGACTTCATGATCCGCACAATGCACGCCTGGAGATACAGCCGCCGGTCTTCGTCAACCGCCTTGCGTGTCGCTTCGTTCTCTTGCTTTTGCTCGACAGCACTGCCACCTGCTGCGATCTTGATCTTGGTCCGCTTGCTGCATGCCGTTGGCAAGGATGGGGGATACTCGAGTCAGTCGCGCTGAGCAGAAACCGAACATCACGAGTGCGGCACACCTAGCAAACCCGTCATTGACAGATATAGACGCAGTCGCCGTCGAGCCTTCGTTCGAAGCATCTGTCCACACCAGCAGCTTGATGTCTGTAAATCCCTTGAGGATTCTGCTCAGCTCGACTTTGCCAATCTTGGTGTGCGCCTCAATGTCTTGCAGAGTGAGCGTTGCAGTGTCGTTGAAGAGAAGCAGTACAGCCATCTGGTAGAGTGTCATGCTGAGCTCGTATCGCTTGTCATTGCCATTGTACCGCACGTCTCCTGCACCAGCACCAGCAGCAGCAGCAGCAGCAGCAGCATTCGCAGTCAGACGCAAGTGAGGCCACGCAGGATTGGCATTCACGAGCATACGCGCAAACCTTTGGACAGATGGTGCAGCCATGTGAGCCTGCGTCCGCTGTAATGATTGCTGTAAAACGACGAAAACTGCACTGCGCTTTGCTCCAACTGCACATGTCCACTGTCAATACGGTGACTTGCATTCTGGGACAGGCTGCAAGGCAAGCACTCACTTCGACTGGCAGCTGAAATTCAGTCATGGATCCGCCCATAATCGGCCACGATCCCGTCGTCAGCACGTTGATCTGGAAGTCCACTGCATTCACAGATACGCACAAGGTCAGCATGGGTATCCAAAGACACTGTTCTAGTTGGCCACTTACAGCCCAGCTTTGAGGACGACTTGTCGATAAACGTCTTGAACAGCACACTAAGGTCGCTACTAAGAGTAATGTCCGTGAGCATGCGCTGCAGCTTACTCGTGTACTCGTATCCACACGCAGCCTTGAGTCGCGAAATCATGCCGACCTCAGCATCGTCTGAGATGGATGCACTCTGAATCAGCCGCTTAGCTAGGGCCCGCGAGTAGAACTTTTGGAACACGTCCTTGTCATCAATGTACTTGAACAAGGCAATCTGCCCCGTGCCATGACAAGTTGGGTTAGAACACACATGCGCCTCTGTTCTCGGACCATGGCTTGGCTTACCATCTTTCCCAGCCGCTCCTCAAAGTCTCCCTCCGGCGACGCTGCCTTTGGCGACTTCTTGAGCAGCAAATCACAGTATCTCGCAAAAACTTCGGGCGGGCTCGCTGACGGCCCGAGATCGTTGTTGTTGACAATGACTCGGAACGCCTTGTCCACTGCAGCCACAAACGCCGCGTCGTTCTTGAACACAGTGGCGCACATGGCCATGTACTTGGCATGTGTTCGAATAAGTACCTCCACGTACTCCCTTGGGTCCTGTTCGTGTTCCGTGTTTGCCATTGTTAGTCTCTCTTGCAATAGTGTTGTGCACCGCGTACTCGCATACCTTGAGCGTTGCTGCATCAAACCGAGATATGGCTTCTTTCCCAACTCGCGTCACATACCGCTCATACGTGTCGATAAGATTCGCCACGCCATCAGGGATTCGATTCAGCAGCATGTATGCCTTTGTGCAGTCTATGCATCGCTGGGTTAGTGCACGTGTCAGCAGCACCCCTCATGAACGGATGCCGTCTGTGCCTGCCTTCAAATCGATCTTCCAGAATCATCCGCTCAAACTCGGACTGGATCTTGGACTGATGTGCCGCAATATAGGCCGATTCTACGGCCTGCTTTGCCTGCAGACGCCAGACAGGATTCTCTGTCAGTTCGGCACCTTGAAGCAATAATGCTGTGATGGCTTTCCTTTTGCAGAGTCGAAGGATGGCAATACCGCTTTGACCATTGCTCTTCTTCATCCAGTCTCGACAATGCCTGGAATCGCATCTCGTGTAAGTCAAGCGTGTTGCAATGGCTTGGCACAGGGCAGAACACACCTTGTCCATGAATTCCGAGATGGACAGCGTCGACATGGCTGCATTTGACTCTCTCGTGTAGTATGCCACAGTCCGCGCAATAAACGGCGTCTCAAACTCTTCCACGTAGAGTAGCAGCGGTTGCTCTGAATGTGCATTGACGTCAACTGTCGCCGCAATCACAGGGCAGCCGTGCATGAGCGATCAGAGTGCCCGCAATCGAACCAAACATCACAGCAGCACAAACCTAGCGACATGATGCATTTCTGCATGACTTCTGATGGCGCAAAGTTGCCGTCTCGTTCACGGCGGATGAGCGTCATGAGCTGGAAGATGAGCGCGTTGGCATGGTTGCGCTTGATGTTTGATAGTATGCGCTGCTTCCAGACCAGAAACGCATGCTGCCGCCCCCAGATCGCATCCCAACACATGATCGTCTGTCAGCGTCAGCCTTGAGTGCAGCCAGCGGAGCAGTCTATCGAAGCTGCTGCTTCTGCTGCTGCTTCTGCCTCTTCTTCTGCCTCTGCTGCTGTCGGCATGAGCAATGCATGCATGGAACGTACGCCTTCAATGGACAGCCGCATGACGCGCTGGACCTGTGCAGATTTGTGTGTGGCTGCCTTCTTGAGAAAGTGTCTGTTGAGAAAGTCGCATACCCGGTTGGCATAGTCCGATGCCGTCTGGTACTTGTTCCATTCAGCCGCGTATGCCGTCACGATATCGTCGTGAGACAGCACAGTCTGGCATGTGCGTTCAGCACACCAAGTGTGCGTGAGTTCACGTGTAAGCAGGCGTTGTTGGTGGCGCATGAGAGAGCCACTTGCTGACAACGTACCCGCTCAACACCTGCCGCATGCTCCAGCAGAAACTGCACAATGCCCTGCAGCAGCTCCTCCACGAATGCCTTTGGCCGTGCCGTGCACAGGTCATAGACCTGCTGGTACATGTCCATCCCTTGGACGGCCTTGTCGCTGAACAGGTACATCTCCTGCAAGCCCTGCCGGAACGGCTCGAACACGCCGTTGAAGTCGACAACCTGTTCTCGTCAAGCAGCGAGAGCCACTGTCAGTCGTTGGCACCTTCACGCTGCAGTGGCGGGCGCTGGGTCAGTGGCCTCCGCGCTTGCCGGCTGCTGCTGTGCCTTCAATGTCTCGCCATGCGGTCCACGTCTGGCAAGGAAACAGCACGCCACACCACAGCCGTTGGCGTTGAACGGACCTTTGGCCGCAAAGACATGACGCGGTTGGAGCGAGGCAAGCAAAACACAGCCAGGATTTTCATTATAAAGGCGACCGCCATTGGACAGCCCGCAACGCCAAGACAAGCAAAGCTGTTGGCCGTCAGGCCTGTGCGCCAGCCTCGTCTGGCGTGCTCTCGCTCTCGCTCTGCGCAACCTCAAGCTGCTCGCCTGCTGTGCCGTCTGGCACAATCTCAGCTTCAAACAGCTCAAAGAACGGGTTTCGGAGTTCAGCAACGACTGTAGCTGAACGTGCATGGGCGACTCTAGATCCACCGGATTGTGCTATACACCGCCAAGGAAGCCAGGATCGGGATCAGCCCGATGCCAGGTTGCTCCAACCAGCCCGAGCGTGGACTCACCTGCAGAGATATTCTGAAAATGCCGAGCATGCCGTCTGGCGCTTGATCGTTGGTGGCTTCTTGGTCCAGCACGGCATCCAACAGAGCCTTGAGCCAGCCATACCGACGCCATTGTGGGTCAGATTCAGACTATTAAGTGCGCGGTTGCCGAGGATGTACCACTGGCCATTCGACTCGAACATGGGCTCAACCCCGTTTGCTGTGTCAGCACCCTGATGTGCAGCCATTGACCATCATCGTTCAAGAGTCAGCCATCTCTCGATCCATCTTGCACTCGCGCAACACAAGATGCGGCACAGTCCACACACCTCTTCGACATCTTCTTTTGTGTCTTCCACTTTGCCCTTTTTGTTGCCCTTGGCCGTCAGGACGCCCTTCTTGTCTTTGCCTTTCTTATCGTCAGCAACAGCACCTTGTGCTTGCTGCTTCTTGTTCTTGGCGTCCTCTGGGTCTTGACGGGACGCGGTGGCGGTACAGCCTCGGCGCCCTTCTTGACCGGCGCCTTTGGCCCACGCTTGTTCTTGTCGTCCTTTTTCTCCTCGCTGACAAGACAGCAACCATGTCAGTCATTGTCTTTCCTGCAGTGGATCTGCAAGAGCAAATGGCATGTAAACGCACGCTTGCTTTGCAGACGCCCCTCGTCCAACACGCCCCTTCTTCTTGGACGCCGCGTCCTGTTATCGATCCAACATGAGCGACTGTCATTGCCTCCACATCCACAAGAACAGCAGGCTTACATCTTCCATGTCGTGCCGCAAACGGTCGATTTCAGCCAACTGCTTTCGCCGAACCTGCAGCTCATCCTGTGTAAGAGCATAGTTGGAAAGGACCTGCAGATACAGACGATGTGGGGCAGTCAGTTTATCGGGTGCACAGAATGTCCACAAGGTGCAAACAAACCTTGGCAAACGCCGTTGCACCATCATTCCCGATGCTATTCTTTCCGACCGACAGCGACTGCAGCACCGGATTGAATCGCAGAGCCTGGCAGGAAGATAATGTCAGCCATTCAACCTTGGCCTGGATGGCGCGCCAACGGTTGATCTCTTCATCTACCTCTGCGAGCGAATCTGCTCCTTCTCGTGTTAGGCGGTTGTCCCATAGGTTCAAGACCATCAGGACCCGGTTTGTTTTGAGAGCAGCTGCGAGGACTTGGTGCCGTGATCGGTATGCCATTGCCACGTAGCGAGAGCGATTTGATCATCGAGTCTTCGCCCAAAAAGGTCGCATAGAAGGATTCGGGCACAAGCGGGTTCTGGTCAATGGCCAGTGTGCGTATGCTCACTGCGGAGATGGTGGATGCGAGCAAATTCACGTGCGCTTCAGTTAGACCGCAGTTCCAGAAGCTGCCACAGATCGTCAGCGCGACATGTTGAGAGAGTGCAGTGTCAGCACCAGGCCGGAGAGAGAGCCAAGCAATGCCGCAGCCCTACTTGAGCGTCGTGATGGTCGTGCAGGCTGCAATCGACATGTTGAGGGACTCGACAGCTGCAATCGACAGCTTCCATCCACGCACTTCCAGCTTGTAGATCTCCTCCTCCTCCTCGTTTTCGTTGGTTTCGACATCAATCGTGGGCGAGAACTTGTACCGAGAGTGGTAATACATGTTTGCCGCAGCCGATCCGTTGCGTGTCTTGGACGTGCCGCCAAAGAGATCAAGCGTGCTCTTCTTGTTGATGTTCATGGACGACTTGCCGGGCGAGTAGGACGATCCACGATGCGACAAGGTTGCTGTCAGCAGCGCGTTGCTTTCCTTGCGAACTTGGTCGTCGCCACCACTCCGCCGGCCGTAGAGGGAGGCATCATTCCCGCAGCCGCACCGCCCTTGTTGGATGCTGCGTTTGGATTGCTGCCGGCTGGACCACCGGCCGTGGCACCTGCATTGCCGGCTGTGTTTGACACTGCCAATGCACCTGGTGCCGCGCCTGCTGCTGTCGAAGGTGGCCCTTGTGCAGAAACTCCTGCTGCGGCTGTCGACTGCGCTCCTCCGGCTCCTTGAGCTGTGCCTGTGCCACCAGCCGCGGCGTTGGACGTGCCGCCGACAGCCGCCGTGCCGTCAATCACAGGATCCTCGCCACTGACGTTGACTGCGTTTGGGATGAGGAAAGGACGGCTTGTGCTGCCAATCATGCGTGGCGACGAGACGGATGCGCGTCGCAGGTCGTCTGCCCCTGCGCGACCAAACGCGTCGCCCATCATGCTGGCGTTGCCGCCCATGCCAGCGATGCCATTGGCAGTGGCAGCAGTGCTAAGCGGAGGCGGGTTGGGTAGCGGTGGAAGAGGAAGGCCAAACTTGAGGAGCTGGAACGGCTTGATGTTGATGCGGCGGCACGCCTCGATATAGTCTTGTTCAAAGCAGCCTGTAAACTCTTGCTGGACTGGAACACCAATCGACCGGCCAATCGACCAGCAGAGAGAAGACAAGAGTGTGAGAGAGCCAGGCTGTGGGTAGTTCGGCCACGCACTCGTGTTGTGGCACGAAGCAGACATGAGCGCAAGGTGGCCGCACCATCGCCTGCAGCCGCTTCTTCTGTGGCAATCATGTTTGCCAGCCTTCGGCTTTGTCCGCTTTGTCGACAACCGCCGAAATGAGTGCCGTCGAGCGCAATCTCCTCGCGCTGACGACAGGCCTGGCCTTGACGCTCATGGCGTACAGCATATGGGAGAACATGCTCGAGTCTGCGTACCTGCGCAAGAAGACAGTGGAGATAAAGAAGCGGCCGCTGCCCAAGGCCGAGGACTGTGTGTTGGGTCGACCGCATGTGTGCTGACTGGCTTGCTCTGAGCATGGTGGCCCACAGACTAACCGCTTGCGTGCGGCGATGCATGCAGCGCTAGGACTGGATGCGCTTGCCGAGCTGAGCCGGTCCGGCAACCTGCTCCTCCAGGACAGGTCAGCAGCACCTGCTGCCCATGCTTGCTGCCATTGGAGCTGACGTGTGTGCGTCTGGCTCTGGCCAACAGTGCGTTGCAGATCCTGCTGGACAGAGCACTTTCTGGTGCGTTCAAGGCACTGCCCACACATCTTGCCATGGAGATCCAACGGCATCTGACAATGCATGCATGCATGCTTGCCTGTGCACACAGAGGAGCACCTTCCATACATCATCGACACATGCAGATCAACCGACGATCCGCACCTGCTCAAGATTTCCGTGCATGCGATCCAGCAGCTGGCGCAAGAGCGTATGTGGCGCTGTTGCGCATTTGCCGCAAGTCAGGCTGGCCATCCGAGGCTAACCATGGCACGGATGCGATCCCGCAGAGGCGAACAAGCCCATGCTGCTTCGCATGGGCATCCTCAAGATCCTTGTGCGGGCACTGTCGCGGTCATCCGATCCTGACACGAGACGATATGCGACCAATGCCTTGTCCAGCTTCATCAGCAACAACGGTAAGCCGGCAGCAGCCATGCTTGCGCCAACGATCGAATGCTGATCTCTGTGTGGCAGATGAAAACAAGGTCAAGATTGTTCGCTATGGCGTTCTCAACCCGATTGTCCAGTCTCTGTCGTACAACCCGCGTCTCAACAGCGACCTGAAGTACTGGTCCATGCTTGTCTTGCACCAGCTTGCCATGCACGACGACCTTCAGCCTATCCTTGTGGCCCATGGCGTGATTACGCTCCTGGCCCATCTGTCGCGTCTCACTTTTGGCAACACGAACATGCAGCGCTTATGCCTGCATGCACTCGTGCGACTGATTGCCAGTCTTCCAGCAGAGAGTAAGGCTTGCGCACTATGCATGCTATTAGTCACTCTACTGACATTCTTACGCCACTCGCAGTCTCGCCCGTGTACCTGAGCCAGCTGCACGAGATGAAGATGGTTGCCATGATTGCATCGTGTCTTGGCCAAGGTATACAGCACCGGATTGCATCAAATAGCACACGCAACACCCACTGAAATGCACTGACATTCACTGATGCAAACCAGACGATGTCGAGCTTGTCTCTTGGGCAGTGTTCCTGATGCACGAGTTTGCAGTCAAAGGCAAGCCAGCCGCCCTCGCAGCTTGTCACGTGTCCTGCTTACTGTGAGTTACTGTAGATATCGCCAAGGACGAGCTTGCTTCCATCAAGGGATCTTCCGCACTTTGAAAGTGTGTCTGGTTAACCCAAACGTTGTCCTGGCACGCATTACTCTGCGCATCATGGCGTGTCTTTGCCAGGGAAACGGTCAGTAGCCATCAGCAAGGCAAAAGAGAAAGTGTCGCCATGGATCTGACACGAGACCTTCTCTTGGCCAACAGAAAAGTTCCAGCAGGACGCACAGCGTGGCAAGCTGATCCCTGCCATCATTGCTGCCATCAAGTCTGACGACACGGAGACACCCTACTGGGCAGTTGTACGTTGCAGCATTCGTTGTATGGGCTCACTATCGAAACCGTTGCGCTTACTGGCCTTGTTTTTGTTTGATTCACAGGTCGTCTTGCACTCGCTTATCGACCACGGTACGGTTCAATGTTGCGATTCTTGCCACATTGACAGGCGACCGTCTTACACTCCTGCCACCCTCCAGCCCCTGCACAGCAAGACGTATTGAATGCGAATGGCATCGATGCTCTTGCCGATGTCGCCGGCCGAGCACCCAATCACCTGCTGCTGTACATTGCAGACATTCTTTTGACGCTCGTGTCCAATCGTGCGTAGTGTTCAGCTTCTCGAACCTAGCGCGTCTGGTACTGACATGCTTTTGCTCGCGCACAGAGTCCCACGAGGACCAAGTCGCCCAGTCTTCTGCAGCGGACATTGCGATTGACTTTTGCAAGTCAACGGACACGGATGTTCAATCTGCGGGAGCAACACTGCTGACCACCATGGCCTATTCTGGCAAGTCGTCATCCTTGCCAGAACCGCCACCAGTTGACCATTGGCTGACACGCGTTATTGCTCTCTGGCATTGACCACAGCGGACATGCGCCACAAGGTTGCATCAAAGCAAGGACTGGAAATCCTGACTTTGATCGTGCGCAACTCTGACGTGCAGGCGAATCGGATCATTGCGGCTAAAGGACTTGTGACGTATGCCGTCAAAGGTGGGTCTTCCTTGACGGAGCCTATCGCATGCTTGATTCACCCATCTCAACGGCGAGCCGCGAATATGACAGATCCGCTGCTCAGATTCCAGATCACGTCTCTTTCGTTGCGGCCGCTGATGCAGCAATTGCCATTCAAGGTCGCCGAGTGCGTCGAATGTCTGTTTCCGGGACACGTCGACGACCAGCTGCCAGCCAGCCGCAGCCCACGCAGCCCAGAGTTTGGCAGCCCGATAGTCGCGTCCTTTTCTGCTCACGTGTCTGCGCTAGCATCGCCAAGGGGTGTGTCAAGCCCCGCCATGTCACCCATGATGGAGAGTCCGCTTGATGGAGGATCGCCGGTACTCGGTCGCGCTGGAACAACGGCCAGACCGCCACTTGCCGCGCGGCCGAACCCGCCAAGCTTCCTGCGCATTATGCAAGTGTGCAACGAGGTGCATGGCTTGGTTTCCGGTCTCGACATCCTGTTTGGCACAGACGTGTTTGACGATGTCGACGAGGCCGATGGAGAACAGCCATTCAGAGAGGTTGCTGCCGATGCTTTGAACGAGACATGCAGCAGCTTGCTTGATCTCATCGCACTCCCGCTGGTTGACGGGTCGATTGAAGCAGCGATGGCTGCCTCTGCTGTCGGAGAGTCGCCTCTTTCTGTCAATCTGGTGATGCCGACATCCCGACCTTCTGCGTCTGCTCCTGGATCGGCCACGTTGCAAACATCGCCTCGGACCGACGAGCATCCAGCAGGCGGATCGACTGGTCTCACAGTGGATGTTGGACGCAGTGCAGCCAGTGACGAGCTTGGGTCAAGTTCGGTCGAGCACGTGCACGAGCAGCTCATGCAGTCGCTGCAGTCTGGAACCTACATGGAGAACCCTGCAAGCATTGCGGATGTCAAGGCAAACATTGCAGTCGGCTCATTGCGTTGCATACGGTCTCTTATGCGATATGGTAACCAGCCTGCATGAAAGATGCACGCAATGTTGTGATGCTGACTCGCAGACACATGACCAGGCCCAGTGCAGGAGATGGTCGTTCGGGAGAAGCTGGTGTCGCTCCTTATGGGTCTGATGCAGAGCAAGAACAAGGGCATCTCGTACGAGGCATTCAAAACGCTTGCACTGACTGTCGGTCCAGGTGCGGGAACGGCATGCACGCGTTTGCCATCCGGCTCGATATCGCCACTGACATCGCCTTTGTCTGCAGGACTGCCTATCCAAGAGCTGCTCAATATCCCCATGTCGTTTATATACATTCTCAAGTTTGCGATCTTGGAAAACTCGCCAACGCTCTTCTTCTACCTCAATCTCCTGCTCGAGCGCACGTGTCGGTTCAGCCGCTGGGCATTCAACACGCCGCTCGTTTTCAACATCATGAACTCGGTGCGCACGCCCTCGCTCACCGTCACTCGGCAGACGCAAGAGGTATTCCTTTTCCTTGACCGGCTGGGCTGCCACAGAAACAATGCTCATCAATTCTACATGTGCAGGTGCGTAACGACTCATGGACGTTTGAGAGTTTCCGCATGAAAACAGGCGTGTCGTCGGCTGGCCGGTATGCGTACGAGTTTACTCTGCGCACAGACGGTCTTGTGCAAATTGGCTGGGCAACAGAGGACTGTCTGCTGGATCCCGAGGCCGGAGACGGTATTGGCGGTAAGGTTTCTCAAACTGCCGCTGTTTAAGGTGTGTGATGGTGGCTGACACGGGCCGGCTGGTAGATGATGTGCACTCGTATGCATATGATGGCAAGCGCATGAAAAAGTGGCATGCCAAGCAGTTTGAAAAGGAGTCGTACGGAACAGCGTGGGCAAGTGGCGACACCATCACCACGCTTATTGACCTGGATCAGTGCACCATCACGTACTATGCCAACGGTGTCTCGCTCGGCGTTGCCTTTGAAGACATTGAGCCGTTCAAGACTTGGTGCCCAGCTGTGTCTCTCTCGTCAAAAGAGAGCGGCATTTTCAGATTTGGCGGTCCACTTGATCCTCTCTTGTACGTGACTTGTACGACCAGAAATCTACGCGTCGTGTTCTCACAGTTGGTATGGTGACGACAGGTTCAAGCCGTACGGCGCCATTCCTGTTGCGTCTATCCCGAACATCGGATCGCCGACAGCTCGAATTCTGGACTCGCCGATGCAGACATTGCAGATTGCCAGAAATCTGATGTCGCCATACAGCGAAAGCCCGACTCAGCAGCTGCCTTCTGCGACACAAGAGATAACACCTATGGAGCCACGCGCGTTTTCACCTCTCCGTCGGCTGGGTCACCAGAGAGTGCCACAACAGCGATGGAGACCAGCCCGGTGTCTGTCGCGGCCAGCCCGGAGACCAGTCCGGCACTTTCATTCTACTATGAGGTGCAGCTGAGCGCGGAGGGTCTCGAGTATAGCCGGTACGGTTTGACCCTTGACTGTTTGGCAGCGACAAGATGGCTGACCGTTGATGCTGGCTTTTGTTAAACGTGAGCAGACAACCGCAAGTCGGTCTGCTCTTGCGGGACGACTACATGATCGTGATCGGGTTTGTGCGCGAGGCTCGGCAGCTGTCTGGCTCGAGATTAGCGGCGTGCATTATGGCGACAATGACATCCAGTCTCTCCAGATGGACGACTACCTTCCAGCCTATGTCGAGTCGCTGGCATCAGGATCCGAGCTTCCGGCAGCGATTGACGGCGTGAATGTTGTGCATTCTGCAACGGACGTTGACTGGCACGAGGGCGACTCGATGGATGTGGGCTGTATCTGCTCTCACAGACCCTCTTCTTTACGCACAACGGCAAGCTGATTGGTGCGTCATCTCATTTGATCTGCCCACTTGCCAACATTGGCCGTGGCTAACAGCCGACACGTCTGTTGCTTGGTGTCTGCAGGTCCAGAGATCACACCCGAGAAGACTGCCCATCCAATGTGTCTGCCATACATCCGCAACCTGCCACGGTTCGTCATCAACGTGTTCGAATCGCCCTTCAAGTGGAAGCCGGCGAATGCAGACCGATACTGCGTGTTCACATGGACCGCCGTTTAAGTAAAGATCCATCGCAGCCAGCCACACTTCATTGGCATTCAACCAGCATGACTGCATACTTGCTGGTGGCAGCAAGGTGAACGGGCTCATGTGGGGCCGAGCACCTGTGCGCGCAGCGCCATGATCTGCTGTTGCTGGTCTGGTGGGAGTGCACGGATCTGATCGGGGGTAAGGTTGAGCACTTGCAGGAGAAGTTGCTGTTGCATTGGTTCGTTTGCGTCAGCTTTGATGAGCCATGGGCAGACACTTGAGCATGGATAAATGATACCTTTTGCTGTTCCTCGAGGATGTTGGCTGCGACAAGGCATCACAACACGGCAACCAGTCAGCCGCCATCCAGCCATCCAGCCAGCCAGACGACAATGCAGCCAATGACACGGACGCGTCCAACTCACCAAGCTGGCTTGAGCAGCAGGCGCTGCAACAGGAACAGCAGGCGCCATCATGGGAGGAATGCCTGGCATCATTCCGGAACCATGCCGGGCATGGCGACCGGCATGGCAGCCTGCTGAGGCGGCATGATTGGCATTGTTGGTGCAGTTTGTGTCTGCAGGATGCGCTGCATGGTGAACTGGTCGACGGCGTTCATGGCTAGAAGGGCTTGGAAGATGGCATATGCGAGCTGCGGGTTCTGTATGAGCAATGTGCGGCACTGGTCTGGGTTGTTTTGGAGCAGCAGCTGTCCGGGAAAGGATGTCAGCCACGGTGATTGGCGCGTCTTGGTCGCGTGTCGATGCACTCACCTTGAGCGCACCCATGAGCTCGACAAGCTGGCTGGGCTGCAGCGTGGCAATCGACTGCGAGACTGCCTCAGAGGCCGTCACGCCCTGCAGCGGCCGCGGGCCGCCTGCTGATTGATGGTGCGGAGGAGGTCCAGAGCCAGGGCCGCCTCTCCGTCTCTGCCGTCCATACTCGTCCATCGCGACCTTGGACAAGGCCGCTGGCTCGTCAGTCGCATGCTCACAGGTGCACACGCACATGGATGGCCCGGCTCACCTGATCGTCATCCTTCCGTCCAGCAGCGCCGGGGCCAGTGCCCAGCGGCGCAGCGTCATCCGAGTCTGCATAGTCGACTCTGAGCTGGCGGCCACCGCAGTCGTAGTTGTTGAGGTTGCGCACAGCACTCGCGGCCGTCTCTGCATCTGTTCGTTGGCCAGCAAGTGCGTCAGCAAGCCAAGGCTCGGGCAGGGCAGGGCACGGGCAATGCAGTGAAGAGACCGTGCGCCAGCAGTGCTGCAGAGCGACAGAGCAGCGGCTTGCCTTGGTATGTGCAGAAGCCAAAGCCCTTTGTCTTGCCCGTCTCTCGGTCAAAGACCAGGCGGAAGTTGACGACGGTGCCGACCTCGCTGAAGATGTCAATGAGCTGCGTCTCTGTCAGGTCATATGGGATGTTGCCCACTGCGTGCATGGCCGTGTGTCAGTCGGCGTGCCAGTCCGGCGTGTCAGTCCGGGCGTGTCAGTCGGCGTGGCCTTGCTGTCGGCAGGCTGCAGCCGGGCGGTGGCCTGGGACCCACCAAACACGGCCCGCGAGCCCTTGGACATCCTCAAGGTTTCCACAAGCGTGGCAACAGCGAATCGCGACCATTGACGATCATGACGACGGGCACGGCGGGCACGGCGTCGACGAGTGCAGAGCGGCGGCTGGGTACGGCGGACAGACAGACGCGCTGGCTGGCTGGCTGGCTGGCTGGCTGGCTGGCCCTGCACCTCTCTGCAGCGGCCGCACTGCCAGCTGCCCCCTCACTCACACTCTGCCTGCGCTGGACAGAAATCGCCAGGAAGAAGGAGCGTCTGGAAGAGCTGCGGCGAGCCAAGGAGCAGCGCCAGGCGGCTGCCACCCAGACACCGCACATCCCAACGGTAAGGCGGCAGGCGTGCGAGTCTCTGGCCGCGCACCGTACTGGAAATGTGCCGCCTCTCACGCCTCTTGCTGCGTCCATCTGGACAGACGCTGTTTGCGTCGTCTCGCAAGGATGTGGACGAGCTTGTCGAGTCGCTCATCGGCCCTGTGGGTGCTGTGCGCTCGACCGTTGGAGCAGCCCGTGAGCAGATCGGTGCTGCGCAGGGGTCACTCAGGTCTCATGCCGCCGCCGAGCTGGTGTGCTGCCGCAAAGTCAAGTTGCACAGGACATCGATGGTGGCGTTGATGTCGTGGCAACAATCGCAGATGCGGCCAATGCGACAGCCACGGCGGCAACGACAGCCGTCTCTGGCGATGGCGAGTAAGTTCACCGTGCTGTCCTGCTTGCCTGCCTGCTTGGAATGACATTTACGCAAGCGTGGCCCATCGTTAGCACGTCCAAGACCGAGCCCACGCTGACAACAAGCGACACGTATGTCTTTGAGATTGTGCCTGAGGCAAGTAGTTCTTGTTGCTGCTGTGCACGGCCATCCGTGTGCTGACTGGGTCATCGCCGCAGGAGAAGGTCATGTACACAAAAGAGGTTCAGACAGACGATCTTGCATCTGTCGCGTGGGAGATGCCGCCCGCCGAGCCCGCGCCACCGATGCTGAGCCGCAAAAAGTCAGAGTTTGGCTTGGCTCGCAGGGCATCCGATGCCGAGATGCGCATCGTCAGAGAAGTGTCTCTGCGCGAGGCGACCCTCCAGTCGTCCATCCTGGAAGAAGTGGAAGAAGTTGAAGGCATGAATATGCGTTCATGTTATGAGGCTTGCATTGCGACAGACGCGCTGACTGGCATACTGCATGGCATTGCTGGCATCACAGCCAAAGTGGCAGAACTCTCAGAGCAAGAGCGATCGACCCTCTTGGCTTCGGAGACGTTTATCGACTTTTTCGATCGGTCGACCAAGGTCATTGAGCGAGCCCTGACGGAAGACTATGACATTCTTGTTGACTACACAGCAACTGTCGAGGAAGAGTAAGTTGGCCGCAGCATGGTGGGCGGCGTTTAGCGCGCAGCTAGCAGCCAGCTGACACTTGGCAACAGTGAGACCAAAGAGGCAAACGAAATCAAGCGGATCCGTGCCTTTTCCAGCGACAAGCACACAAAGAACCGCGCATTGACAGATGTGGACTGGTCGATGCAGTATCCGGAGCTGGTCCTTGGCTCGTACAACAAGAACGCGGCCAACATCAACGAGCCTGACGGCCTTGTCATTGTCTGGAACCTGCACATGTCCGACCGACCCGAGTTTGTTCTGCAGTCACAGTCTGACGTCATGTCAGCCAAGTTCTCGCCGTTCCACCACCACATGGTTGTCGGCGGCACGTATTCTGGACAGATTGTCATCTGGGATGTGCGCGCCAAGAACACGCCGATTCTCAAGACGTCGCTGTCTTCCCCAGGCCACTCCCATCCGGTTTACTCGCTCGCAATCATTGGCACGCAGAACGCGCACAATCTGGTGTCGGCCTCGACCGACGGCGTTGTGTGCACGTGGCAACTGGACATGATTGCTCAGCCGCAGGATGTCTTGGAGTTGACGCATGCAAGCAACCCGCGCACAGACGAGGTTGCGGTGTCGTGCATGGCGTTCCATCACAACGAGACGTCCACATTCTGGGTCGGCACAGAGGAGGGCAATGTCTACCAGGCCAACCGCTTTGACAGTGCAAGCAGGTACAGCCACAGCGCATGTATCGTGGGTACATGAACGGCTGATGGTGGACTGACAATCACAATGCCACCACTCTCTTGCAACAGCAAAGCGGGCATTGACCCACAGGCAGTGTACGCCGGCCACAACGGCATGGTCACTGGCATCGATTTCCACTCGGGTGCCGGAAGTCTGGACTTCCAGGACCTGTTCCTCACGTCGTCTGTCGACTGGACAGTCAAGCTGTGGAAGACGCAGCCCGCCGCCAAGACGGCCGGCATGCATGCAGGCGGTCCTGTCGCGACCTGCCTGCACTCGTTTGACGAGGCAGAAGACTATGTGTTTGACGTGGCATGGTCTCCGGTCCACCCGGCCATGTTTGCATCGGTCGATGGAACGGGTCGGTTTGATCTCTACAACCTGGCCATCTCGGAAATCCCGGTGGCCAGCGACACCATGCCCAACCGCAAGGCCCTCAACAAGATTGCGTGGGACAAGGAGGGCAGACGCGTTGGGCTTGCCTCGAGCGACGGCTCCTTGTTTGTGTATGACATTGGACAAGTAAGGCAGTGCTTGTCGTTTGCTTGATCTGTCGACTACTGCATCAACTGACCAGTGTGGCGCTCTGTGTATCGATCCAAAGCTGCACCAACCCGCAGCGAAGACTCGATGCGCTTTGGCGCTGTCCTCAAGGAGTTCTCATCTGGATTTGACTGAATGCAATGAAGCCCGTTTGCGAGAACCGTGTTTGCGCGTCGCGTTCAAGACGCGCACGAAACGCGTCAACAACTCTCTCCTCGGCAGTCGACAGCACCATCACCACGACGGCGTCCAAACGGGCAGCACGCACGCATCCAGAGGCGTCGGACGATACAACGCCATCTGCATCCACAACCCTTCTTGCAACCTCTCTTGGATCTGAAACCAACATGGCCAACAGGCACCAGCCGCAGCCGGTCTCGGCAGCACAGCAACAACGGCCGGCACCCTTCGCGTCGCAAACAGCACCACTGCAGGTGCCTCCTGTCCTCGAGCGCGGCGAGTCGGCGGCGGAGACCGTTTACGAGCTCGACATCAACGACGACTACCGCTTCTACTCGAACCCGGTCTCGCAAACCAACTCGCTCAATGACGCCCAAGGCACGATACTCCCGTGTCGCATGGCCCTCCCGGGTCGCAAGCCGGCGGTGCCGGCGGTTTCAACAACCCCCAGGGTGGTGGTGGCGGCGGCAAACGCGGGGGTACGGATGGCGACCACGAGCGCAACGAGAAAGTGCTGCCCGCGCTGTACGACCCGTTTGTTCGCAAGCAGCTGTCGCAACTCAAATCGCACTCGCCGTGGTTTCTGGGGATCGTCACGGCTGCGCAGGTTGCGGCCCTCGTCGCCTCGTTTGTGATCAACTGGCAGCGCACGGGATCGGTTATCCAGATGAGCCCGTTCAACTACATGATTGGCCCCGAGTCTGGCGTGAGTCTCCCTTGCCGTGGCTTTGATTGACCAGAGTGCCAACGGTCTGACTCGTGTTGGCATGGCGCAGACGCTCATTTCGCTGGGAGCGCGATTCGTGCCGTGCATGAAGTCTGGCACGGGCTTGATGCGGCTGGCGTCCGGTTTCTTTGCCCCGCAGGCATCATTGGATCGCAGGTCAATGGCACAGTCTGCACGCTCCTGGACACATGTTCGTGGGGCGGATTCCCAACTGGCCGGCCGGACCAATGGTTCCGGTTCTTTGCACCCATCTTGCTGCATGGCGGCGTCATTCACTTGCTGTTCAACATGTCCTTTCAAGTGCAGGCTGGATTCCAGCTCGAGAAAGACATGGGATGGTGGCGAATGGCGCTCATTTACATCGGATCTGGTGTCGGCGGATTCGTGTTTGGTGCGAGTCTGAGCGATGTGCGCGTTCCGAGCGTTGGCGCATCGGGGTCTCTGTATGGTAAGACCCACAAGGGCAACGGCTCGGTTGCGCATGCCTGCTACCACCATCTGACGCATGCACACTATCCAACGTCTATATGAAGGGATGGTGGCGTGTCTCCTCCTGGATCTGATACAAAACTGGTCGCTGATCAAGCAGCCGTGGATTGAGCTTGCCAAGATGATCCTCAACATTATCTTTTCGCTGCTTCTGGGCACGCTGCCATACATTGACAATCTGGCCCACGTTGGCGGATTCATTACAGGACTGCTGCTTGGCATCCTGTTCATGCCCAAGATCTACTTTGGGAAATGGGACAGGCGTCGCAAGTACGCGCTCATGGTGGCCGCGCTGCCGTCCTTGATCGTGTACTTTGCCTTGACGATCAACAGCTTCTACGACGGCACCAACACGTGCGGCTGGTGCAAGTACGCAAACTGCATACCAGGCATGCCGTGGTGTGACCAAAAGTTCAATGCTGTGACATCGGTGACTTTCAACACCACAAAGTCATCATAGCGGCTGAGGATCAATACGAATGAAGCTGGTTTTTGATTATAGTGATTTCCCAAACGGCGGACAACACGGCTAACAATGGCGGATGAGGCCGCATCGTCTGCGCCTCCTGATCAGCAGGCAGACCCGTCGGCGAATGCACCACCTCCGGATCTCGCGAAGCAGGTATGCGCAGCCACAGCCGCATGCCAAGTGCAGCCATGCATTGGCGCAGCCGGCTGCATCGTTCTTGCTCTTGGTATCTGGCTGACGTCGAGAATGGATGGCGATTCGTGCTTTTGGCATCGTCAGATCGCGGAATTGACTGCCGAGCGCAACGAGGCCACCGCCAAGGCTGAGAAACTAGCCGCAGGTCGGTATGCTGACGCTGCGTGCGTGTTCGGATGTAGCAAACGTTGTCTGCCGTCTGACCGCACATGTCCTGCTCCGACTGCGACAGATTTCGACAAGGAAAAGGCTGCTGTCCAGAATGCTGCAAAGGAAAAGGCCGACCTCGAGAAGCAGCTCAAGAAAGCTGTTGGTCGGTCTGCAATGCCGTGGATGTCTTGAGCGATACCTTCGTCTCATCTGTCTGCAATGCTGATTCTGGCCGGTTCGGGTCTGTCAACCGACATGTCCACTGCGGACAACCAGCCTTTGTCAACAAGACTCGCGACAAGCAAGCGCTCCAAGCGCTGATGGACGAGCACGCCAAAATGCGCTCAGATCTCGAGCTGCTTGGCGACCAAAAGCTCCAGGTACCTGACTGAATGAGGTGCCGCCATGGATGGGCCGGCTGATCGT
This sequence comes from Entophlyctis helioformis, assembly GCA_025526915.1. Classification (NCBI taxonomy): domain Eukaryota; kingdom Fungi; phylum Chytridiomycota; class Chytridiomycetes; order Chytridiales; family Chytriomycetaceae; genus Entophlyctis; species Entophlyctis helioformis. The sequence goes on along the minus strand of JAHLKH010000129.1, from coordinate 6,168 downwards.
CTCACTTTGGCCACGCACATAGAACGATGCTCTCAAGGAAAACATGCACGCCATTGTTGCACAAGGCGAGACGTACAAGAAGCTGCTGGAAACACGCTGCGACGTGCTCTTGAAGCATCTCAAGGACGTCTGCGCCAGCGCCAACGTTCCTGTCCCTCCAGATGTCGGAACACTGCCACCGATCCCCAAACGCTTGAAGCAAGACGACATCAAGCAGCACACGACAGACGCGGTCAGCGACACCGGCCAACATGGAGATCATGCAGGCACAGGTCAAGGTGCTTGAGACGATCCAGGCGGACCTCCGAGCCGATAAGCAGAAGCTCGAAGAAACGGTCAATGTCATCAAATTTGAGATGGAGGAGGTCAAGACGCCTCGAGGCTGAGCGCAAACGAAACGGCGGAGCGGGCGAAACTGGCGGTCTTGCAGCCCTTGCAGGGGCAGGACAAGCCGCCAAATCGTGGTGGACGCGTCAGCAGCAGCAGCAGCAGTCGGCAGCATCGGGACAACCAGCAGCGCAGATGAATGGACAGCAACCGCAGATGCCGCTTGGACAGTCATCGTCAACGATTGCAAGCACGTCGTCTGAGCACCTGTTTGAAAGCCGATCGTCGCTTGTTCACCCTCCCACCCAGGCTGCCGGTCAGGCGTCTGCTGCGACCGTCGCTCCCGCCGCAAACACAGCATCCACACTTTCTTTGGCTTCGTCAACTGCCCGGCTCCTGCTCAGCAGCAAGCAGCAGCTGGAGCGCGAGCGGCAACAGCCACCGCGACCGCCTCTGCAACCAGCTGGTGGAGCCGAACTACAGCTGCTGCATCTTCTGCTTCAACAGGACAGTCTGGATCGCTTGCTTCGGTGGCTGGCGTGTCGGCTGTTGCTGCGGTGGTCGCTCCAACAGTCAGTGTTTCCGGACCAGACGCGCCGAGCCACCCGCCCATCACGCAGGAGCAGTTCAACGAACTCAAGAATGACAAGCAAGGCTTGAAGCGCAACTCAAGACTGCCCACGACGACATTCAGCAGCTCAAGTCAAAGCTCGACCATGCGAAATCGGCACAGGTGCAGACGCAGACGCAGAGTGCCGATCATAGCAGCGCTGCACACCAAGAAGAAGTATCGGCATTGCGCGCCAAAGTGCAACAGCAGCAGAGTTTGCTGGACACGCAGCGTCAGCAACACGAGCAGATATCGGGCACGGTTCATAGTCTCACGAGCCAGTTGGAGTCCAAGGCATTGCAAGTCAAGGAGCTTGAATCCAGCCTTGATCGTGTTAAGCAGCAGCTGGACGAAAAGACGACTGCATACACGCAAGTCGCAGATCAGCAAGCCCAGACGATAACCAAGGTGGCAGAGCTCGAGCGGCAAGTCGCGTCACTAGTTTCGAGCCACGCCAAGGAGATTGCAACACTTTCAGAGAAGCACCAGAAAGAGACGGTGCAACTTCGAGATGAGCACGCTGCCGCTCTCGTTGCTGCTGCATCCCAGCATTCGCAGCGCCACCAAAGGACGCGTCGCAGGATGGGCCAGCATCACAGCAGACGCACGATGTGGGTCAACTCAAGGCGGCACAGCAGCAGGAGATTGACAATCTCAAGCGCAAGCATGCCGACGAAGTCGACAGCCTTCAGCAGTCGATCAAGTCATTCGAGTCACAAGTGCAGGCTCTTCAATCCCAGCTAAGGAGAGTGTCGATCGAATGTCTGGCGCTCAAACAGACGGTGTTGTGGATGGTGCAAACGCTGCTGATGCGGTCAACAAGGCGGTCGAGGAAGCATCAACGCGACACCAGATGCCATCTCAGCCCTGCGCGAGACTCATGCCGCTGACATCCAAGCACTCAAGGACAAGCATGCCCAGGAGATCAGCTCGCTGACGCTGCAAGGCACCGAGGCGGCCAAGACGATCAAGAGCCTTGAGGCTCGTTTGGCGGCACTGGAGACCGAGTCAGTGGCTTCACGATCGACGGCCGAGGAAGACAGAAAGACCCTCGTGCACAAGTTTGAGCAGCAGATTCAGGCACTCGAGCAGCAAGTCAAGGCACAGGTGTCTGACACGGCGGCCCTCGACGCCATGAAGCTGCGGCACCAAGCCGAGCTGGACGAGAAGCAGACGCAGCTCAAGAAGGAGATTGAGAAGCACGAGCAGCGATCAAGCAGCTGGAAGGCAAGCACCAGACGGCACTGAAAGATGCACGCGCGTCCTTGGAAAAGTCGCTTGCAGACTCGACGGTGCAGTTGGCGACACTGCAGAAACAGACGTCGGCGCGCATTGCCGAGCTTGAGGCGCAGACAGCCAAGCAACGCGAAGACACTGCCGTGGTCGAGAAGAAGCTCGAGACGACGAAAAAGGAAGTCGAGACGATGCAGAAGCAGGCCAGCAAGAACAAGGAAGTAGCGAGATGCTGGTCAAGAGCCTCCAGGAACAGATCAACCAGCTCTCGGCCGACAAGGCAGCGGCGGAGAAGAAGATACGGGCAGAGATGGACGAAAAGGCCAAGAAAGACCGGCTTGATCTCGAGACCAAGAATACCAAGGACAAGATCGACATCGAGGAGCGGTTCAAAAAGGAAAAGCTCAAGCTCACTGGCGATCTTGACAAGGCGCGCAAGGACTTTGACACGTACAAGGCCGACTCGACCAAAAAGTTTGAAAAGGATCTCGCAACCAAGGGCGAGGAGCTTGCCAAGACATCCGCGCGACTCAAAGCAGTCGAGCTCGAGCTGCAGACCGCCAAGACAGAGCACACCAAGGCGATCGATGCATTGAGTGCCAAGATGGCCGATGCGACAAAACAGCTGACAGCCAAGAGCGCCGATGCGGACAAACTAAAGGCCGACGAGACACACATGCGGTCAGAGATCCAGAGCCTGACCGAGCAGATTGCAAACCTGCAGTCCAAGCACGACGTTCTCTCGCAAGAGCTGGAAGTTGCGCATGCATCCAACGAGCGATCGTCCAAGACACTCCAGGAGCGCGACGATGCCAACAAGAAGCTAAAGGCACGCAACGAGGAGCTGCTCCATGCCGAAACGGGTCTCAAGCGATCCGCCGCGAAGCTTGAAAAGGAGCGCGAGGAGGCGACTGCGCAGGCGGCCCAGCTCAAGAGCCGGCTGGACGAGTTGGAGGCTACGCTCAAGAGGCAGGAAGCCGAGTTGAGCTTGGCGCAGAACTCGACAGGGTCCAAGATTGACGAGCTGCAGGCGCTGGTAGACAAGCTGACGCAGGACAATCGGACAATGGCCAAGAAGCTTGCGGACACTGAGAACGAGATGAAGATTGTCGAGCGCAAAAGCACGCAGATTGTAAGCGCTTGAGTTGTCGATGACGCTGCTTGGGTTGCTGGCTGGGTTGCTGGCTGGCTGACTGGCTGACTGACGGATTGGCTGGCTGGCTGGCGAACAGGTCAAGGATCTGCAAAAGCAGCTGATGAAGGAGCGCAAGCAAAAGGAGGAAGATGCAGAGGCATATGGTCAGTGGCGCCGTGTAGCGATGGACAGCCGGATTGCAAGGCTCATGCTGCTTTGATGGTGCGATAAGCAGGCTCAGGACCACGCGCGACGACGTCTTCCGCACCTGCAGCACACGTGCCCAACACGTCCACCACACACCTGCACGATCCTAGTGCACCTGCCACCAACACCAACAACAAGATGGAGCGGCTGACGGGCGATCTGCTGACACTCGCGCAAGAGAACGAGACGCTCAATCGCAGAGTGCGACATGCTGAAGACGAGGTGCGCGTGTTTTTCCGCCTTGGCGCTGTTGTGTGCGGTTGGACTGCTCATGCGCTGACCCACGATGCGCACACAGCTCCGCAGCGCGTCAGACCGCATCAACCGACTAAGCGACGATCTGGACCAAAAGACCAAGATTGTGCAACAGTACATTCTGCGCGACCACGCGAGCAAGCTGCAGCCCGACGAGAAGCCACGGCTCGGCGGCCAGGCGTTCAACATGAACATCCTGTCGTCCGCGAGCGCGATGCAAAAGGTCGATCCGGTCATTCTGTCCAACATCAACATGAAGATGCAGAAGCTGCTCGAGGAGCTCACGGGCAAGATGATGCGCATGGAGGAAGAGCTCAAGCGGCTGGGCGTGCAAGTGCCAGCATCATAACCATCGCCCTCTGTCTCTGCTTCCACTGCGATCAAGACATGGACGGCAGAGCCATCTTCTGCCAGCTACTCTCTCCACTAAACGAATGGCATTCGAGTAAACGTCCTGTTGTCATTATGATAGATTGGGATGGGGCTGACACAGGCCGGCCAAAGGAAAGAGGCGAGAGCAACAGCAGCCACCCTATGCATTGCTCTCTCTCTTTTCCATTGCGCCTGCTCCGTGCCGTCTGCTTCCAGGGCCCACGCCGCATGCGATCGCCTATCTGGCCTCGAACTGCACCACTGTCGTTTGCGCACGTCGTGTCGAGGTCAGCATCAACCGAATCGGCTCTGGAAGGGCGGAGAAAGCCGAGCACGCCAGAGACAATGCCAGAGGCAGGGCATGCATTGCAGCAGATGCATGGCAGCAGAGCAAAGAGAGAGGGAGAGACGCACTTCTCTTGGTGCGCTTCTTGTACATGATGCGGTAGCCGCAGTCCTTGCAGCGGATAGGCTCGCGCGGCTTGATTTGGTTGTCTGCACCGCACTCTGTTTTTTGTTGTCAGTCTGGGTCGCTCAGCCAGCGACAAGGGTTGGACGGCCAGCCAGCCAGCCAGCCAGGTGTCGGACGCCGCAGTGGGCAGCAGCAAAGCAGCGTCTTGCGGCTCTGTGCAGCAGCGCTCAATGGACTGGGCCACACCGGCTGGCTGGCAGGCAGGCTGTCAGCAGCACCAAACAGATGACGCACCAGCGCAAGTGTAGGTCACGTCTGTCCGCTGTTGCCGAGCCGGATCCATTTGGTCAAAATGCGGGCAACCCCAGCGTTCATTGCAACGCAGAAGTCGATGCCGATGCTCGAGCATCCTCGTCCTCCTGCTCGAGGTCAGACAGCGTGCGATGGAACTGCACAAACAACTCGGACACATCAGATACCTGTGCCACAGCGTCAGCGTCAGCGTCGGCAGCGATCGCCCGCAGCGCAGAGCATGCCAGCCCGCCAAGCATCAAGGCAAGGCAACGCACAAAATGGTTGTACTCGGCCAGCGTGTCTTGGAACTGCGCGTACAGCCTGCCGATGCGGTCCATGTACTCGCGCTCGGTCATCTCGTTCTGCGCCAGCGTCGCCTGCAGCTGCGGCAGATCTGTCCATCCAAGAGTCAGTCGTGCCCCTGTTTGGCCGGCACGGCCGTTCTGCCCGTCCCAAGCTGAGATCCAGGCCGCACCTTTGAGGATCGGAATGTCCACGTGGGTCTGCAGTGTCTCGATGTCCTTGAGGTCGTCGGCGGCGTCGAGCAGCTCCGTCTCCGAGGCAAGCACCATCTCCTGCAGTACGGCCGTGTCGACTGGCGGCAGCACGCCTGGCATCACTTGTCGCGACACCAGCAGCCGCTCGACCTCGACATCTGTCTCGGCCACATGTATCCTGTCAGTGCAGTGCCGTGCCGTGCCGTGCTAGCCTCTGCTACGACAAGTCGCCGGCAGATGGCCGCTGGTGGACGCACATCGGTCAAAGAAGGCAGACAGGCCAGGCTTGTCCTGCAGCGCCCTCTGGAACGCTTTTTGGTGGCCACGCAGACCGCCAATGACGGTCGCCAAAGGATCGCCCTTGGGCACGATGACGTTGGGTGCAACGACGGCTGGCGACACTATGCGTTCGAGCCTCGCTATGCGCTCGTCAATAGACCGCACAAGCATCTCGTATTCTCTTGCTTCCTGAGCAGCTGTCGACGGTGACGATGCTGCTGCTGCTGCTGCTGCTGCTGCTGCTGTGGACGCCATCTGAGAAGAGCGTTGATGCGTGAACAAGAAAGCTTGGGCATCCAAGCTTCTGAAGCTTTTGAGGATCGGCTGCTGACTGACTAGATCTTGCAGGTGGCGAGGTGGCACGCTGGCTGGTGTGCGCCACCCACTGGTTGTCCATGCAGGCTGCTGACCAAGAGCTTGAAGGGATTCATTGCGACAAGCAAGGCATCAGATGGGCTGGTCGGCAAAGAAGGACTTGGTCTTGCCGCAGGTGGCATTGGTGCACATGGGACACCGCAGCGACATTTGCTTCGAGATGGACTCGGAT